>CAUYQG010171171.1:0-11676 GCA_963574415.1 Tarsius wallacei | reverse complement strand
ATCCTGTTTTTATCAGGCTCCCATTCCCGTAATGGCATTTTTGAATTTTTGTGGGTGGCTCCCACATTACCGCACCCCGTCTTTTTTTTTTTTTTTTTTTTTTTCGAACCACGTCTTAAAGGTCTCACCTCGTAAGTCCATTACAATGGCAATTGCATTTCAACAAAAGTTTTGGAGGGGACAGTCAAACCACAGTACCCTATAAGAAAAATGTTACCACTTCCATTTAGCCGATGAGAAACCATGTTTCCTGGAGGTTAAGATGCCCAGCTGGTCACACAGATGGGAGAGGGAACTGAACTAGGATCTGAGAGCCTACCTTCTTTCTTCCTATGCTCTCTCCTTGATCTCATTATAGACACCAGACACTATTATATGCCAGGAATCCAAGGGTGAAAGAAGCCCAGACCCTGTCTTGAAGGCAGTAACATGAACCAGGCAGTAGTTACCTTCTGGTTCTCTGTGATTGATTTTATGAAATTGAGGTAGTGGTCATTTTCACTGCTATTGTGCAAACAGGGTTTGTTTCTAATTTAACAATGAGTATTCTAAAGAGAGGGAGAAGATTTACAACATTTAAAAGTGCAGCTAACTTTAACTTACCTCTTTTTGATAAGCCAGTCCAGCTTCATAGAGTTTAATGAAGAGGTACTGCGTCCATTTGTAGTAATCTGGCAAACACGTAGTTATTTCCTGCCAAAGAGAAGGAAAAATCATGTATAGGCCATTATAAACAGTCCCCCCGCAATGTATGCATCAGCCTTGCAATTTAATTTGAAAAGCAATCAAATCACAAAAATATTTATCACCCTATTATGTTTTCACTAATTTGTAAAGCAAGGGAAGCAGCTGTTACTTATTTGCCACCCCCCCCCCCCCCCCACACACACACCTTTCCTAGAGCGTGTTCAATGACTGAGAAACTCAACTTCAGGTCTTTTGCATACCCCCTATCACCCACCTATGGGACTAACAGGTGAATTACATTGTATGAAATTGAGTATTAGCATTTTTGTCCCCACAATCATATGTTGGGGACATGATGCTAATTCATGAATGTGGCTCATTTTGAAAGCAATTGCAAAATTCAAGAGGAATGTTTGTTTGCTTCAGTATAATTCTCATTTGAAAGAAACCTTGTGTTTCTACATATAACTGGGGCCTGGTATTCCTTTAGACTTATTATATTCCATTTATCTCATTATATGAATCAGGCTGTTGTCTACTTAGGAAGACCAATTAAAAACATTATCAAATAAATATTAAACCACCTACTTTATATTTCCAAGCCTAAATCAAAGATACCCAAGCCAAGATGGGCTCTTAGAGCTAAAAACAAACAAAACCAAAACTAAACCTATTTGCTACAGAATTTTTAAGAATAGGTCTTGACTAACCAACTTGTAAGGTTTGCAGTTGATGAAATCAAGTATGCCTTTGAACCAGATCAGCACACTGCGGGTGGCCTTGCTCCCTCAAACCTCCAAATTCATCCTTGTTCATCACCTTTCCTCACCAGCTACCCCTTGTGCTGGCATGGCATAGAACAGATAACTTTAAGACTTCCATTTTTAGCAAAATTCAGAATAGGAGCTCTGTTTGGTCTGTTTTGTTTGTTCATCACCATTTGCTCAGGTCTAGGTATATCAAGTCATCCCAAAATGGTTGTTGAAGGATGAATAAACTAAATAGATACATGAATTACTGCACGTTGAATCAAATTTGTATCCTCATGTAGGTTTCACAGCTAGATTCCAATTAGACTGCAGGCCACAAGATGAACTGGACTAGTGGATGGGGTTGGGAATGGGGGGAGTATGGTATAATATTCCCAGACCTGGTTACTGTAGATAGATCTTTTCATTAAAAAATTTAAAGAAGTATACGAAGCAAATATGAGAAAATAATGACAATTGTTAAATCTAGTGGAAACAGGTTCATTATTTCCTTTTCTCTTTGTTCTGTATATTTGAGTTATTCATAATACAATATCAAAATACTTCTAATGAATTTTTTTTCTAAGCCCCTAAATCTACATCCACAGACTAAGTAAAAATTACACAGCAATGAAATAGCATTGTTATCTTCATCTAGGCTTATGGTTTTGAAAATCACTTTTACATAAAGTAGGCAAAATGGGACAGATCCAGTCAGGAAACAAATGATCTTTATCCACCCAAGTGTCAGCCTACTTGCAGTCACTCGTAATGAAAGCACGTTCTCTTTGGAACCGTCAGCTCCAAGGTGAAGGGAGGAGTGGGGAGCTTCAGGCCCCCACTTACACCCTGGCTTCAAATTTGGGTCTGACCTGTTTTATTTATATTGCATTTCTGCACCTATTATTTGAAGAAAAAGTAACAGCAGCTAAAAAGGTGAGGGCTTGAAAACCCCTGCTTCTGAACTGTTATTCAATCACTGGCAGTTTTGTTTTCAGGCATGTTTACAGCGCTCATAAGTTCCAAGCTCAAGTGTATGACTCACCTGCCCAGAGGAGGCAGGGAGTGCCTGGAGGGAGGCACTGTGCTCCTGTCCATTTCATCCCCATCTGCTGCATACAAGGCCCAGCAACGGGCCTACCCTCAGTAATATCCACTCCGTGAAGAAATGCCAGAGCAGACGTCACTGGCTTACCAGTAGTTTCACAAGAACCATAAACATGGCTAGAGATGGACACTGCTCAGAAATGCATTTACCAAAAGCCAGAGTGCCCTCTGGAACTTTCTCTGATTTACTCACTAAAACAAAACAAGACAAAACAAAACAAAAAAACAGCTATTTCTAGTCTTCTAATGCTCAGTCAAAATCATCAAAGGCATCTTTCTGAAATTAAAGTCCTTTTTTTTTAGTCAAATGGCTAGAAATAGAGACTCCCTTTTCAGATTTTCACTGGGAACTACTTACTCAAAACCCAGTTCTGTAGACAGGGTCTTCTGAGGGGTTTCAGTACCCACAGAGAAATTAATAGTTCTTTCTTCCTCTCTCTAAAGCAGGCATTTTCAACCTGGAAGACTTTGCTCCCCAGGGAACATCTGGCAATGATTGGAGACATTTTTATTTGTCACAAATGGGTGTGTGTGTGTATATGAGTGCACGTACTACTGGCATCTAGTGGGTAGAGGTCAGGGATGCTGCTAAAATGCCTAGCATGCATAAGGCAGTCCCTAGAACAAAAAATTACCCAGCCCCAGATGTCAATAGTGCCAAACTGGAGAAACTTTTGATCTAAGCGTTTAGGTTCCTTCAGTTTTTTTTTTTCATATAGGAAATAACATTTTTTTGTACAAAATTTACATCTGTTGTATATGATGAAGACCTTTTGTTAATACCTTTTACTTTGAGATTGTCTGTGAAAAGTAATTACTTATTTCCTAATACAGTCTCGGATAATACAAATTTTTGTATAGAATACTTAACAGCTGTGTTGTTAATAAGTGTCTTGGGGCATAAGATATAAAAGGTTTCTTTCAGTTTGAGTCTGTAACTTCAGATAGATTAAGGGAGAATTAACCAAGCAACTTTCCAGTGGGTATTCTGTAAAAGTTGATAACATGGATAAAACTCAAATGGGCAAAAGCGGAAACAAGGAGTCAGTTAACGTGGTTTCCCTCCTCTATTGGATGCCAGCCCACCTCTGTTGAGCACGACCTGCAATGCACATAGGAACTGCTGCAGATGCAGCCACTAGCCCTTCTACCAACACGGAGACCAGTTGGAAGAGGGACATGTCAAGTCTGGAGTTGCAGGCAGATCAAATTCTAAAACTCTATTATGCATGCATAATGCTGTTCACTGGGAATAAGTAATTGATTTTACTATCTAAATTTTACATAATTTAATATGCCTTCAAGTGGTTGTCTGACTTGGAAAATCTCACGTAATAAATTCATGTAATAAATTTCCCATTTTGAAGTTAAAGATGTATACAGTTTCTCCTGATATGACACCAATTAATCCCTGTTGAACAAATACATGATTAAAGATCATTCAATGGAATTTGATCCATTCCACCCAAATGTCTAGACTCATCCATGCCTGCAACGCAAGTGAAGCCCTGTGCCTGTAGGGTGGAGCTTCCAGCTGTCCAAATCTGCCAGGGAGCTATGAGATAGCACCAACTTGGTATAGCTTCTTAGGGAGATCACAAGGGAAGTCAAACAAAGGCTATTCACTGTGTTCCAAAATCCATCTTCATTCTGGTACTTTCCTTTGCCCTGCTTTTTAAATGAGCCAACACCTACATTTATGCACCATTGTTTTTAATACAAAAAGTCAGATAACTCAAAGTTATGGCTACAAAAGCAACTGCAATTTGGCCACATTCCACATAGATCTATATAAAGGTGTCAACTTTTATATCCTCTTGAGCTCTAGAAAATGCAATCTAGCTGCCAAGAGACTAAATTTATGTATCTGGGATCCAAACTAGAATCATTCCTCCATGCTGCATTTTTTATATTATACAAATCCTGGTTTTTAGTATTAAAAATATTTTGCACCTTTATAGGCAAACCCAGAGCCTAACATACAAGGTGAACAGAATAGAAGGGGGGCACTAAACAATACCCTTTGAGACCTGCCACCCATGACTCTGCACAAATTAATAACAAGGCCAGGCTGGCCAGTAGTTCCTGCGACACAGTGATTTGTCAGTGATGAAGTCCAAGAAGGCTGAGCCACAAAGGCCTAGCCTACTTTCCCCAATATGAAATAACATTTGATCTGTGAAGGAAGAATCATAGCAGTCACCCACCTTCTGTGTGCCCCAGAGGTCTCCTCAGGCTAACATGCCTTGCTCCAGGAAAAAAGCCTAGGAGAATATGATCTCAGGGAAAAGCTTGGAGTCATCTGACTTGGGTTCAAGTCTTTACATTATCACTAGCTTGCAGACATGATGCATTTCCCTATAAGAAAACAGGGACAAATGGACATAGTGACTCATGCCTGTGATTCCAGTGCTTTGGGAGGCTGAGGTGGGAGGATAACTTGGGGCCAGGAGTTTGAAATTCAGCCTGGAAAACATAGTGAGACTCTATCTCTACAAAATAAAAGATAAAAAAAAAGTAGTCAAGTGTAGTGGCACACACCCGTAGTCCTAGCTACTCAGGAAGCTGAGATGGGAGGATCACTTGAGCCCAGGAGGTTGAGGCTGTAGTGAGCTGTCATTACACTACTGCATTCCAGCCTGGACAACAAAGCAAGACCCTGTCTCTTGAAAAAAGAAGTGTGTGTGTGTGGGGGTGGGTGGGGGGGTGGCGATGGTGAGTAATAAAGCCCATTGTAGATGAGAATAAAATGCAATCATGTATGTAAAGCACAAGGCTGGGCACATAGGAGGGATCAATGGGTGCTACTTCCCTTGGCTTTACTCAAAGGGTGTGTGATGGCAAGAGTGAGGCTGGCATCATCACCACACCAGTTAGAGAGGCAGGACAATGCACCTGTCAGGCTACTAGGGCAAGGCAAAAGGCAGAGGAAAGGACTGGGGTAAAAATAGTATACTATCTCTTCTCAAATATTGGCTTTCCAACTTAGAAGAGATGGTGCTTATGAGGGAAAGATCAAAACATAGGACCAGATGGAGAAATTCACACAAGGCTGCTCTGGTGGTAACACACCGCAGGGAGGGCCTGCTAAGTTGCCTCCACCTCCACCCTTATGCTCCAGCAGGATTTCATCGGGTCTTGGTTTCTCGGTCCACTTGCAACTTTGACAGTGGGTGGACCCAGAATGCAAAATAGCTAAAATCACTCAAAGCCATCATGCATTTCACTGGCATTGCAACCTCACAATATTTAGGCTAGCTATCAGGAATTTAACAAAACAAAAAAGACAAAAACCCAAGGCAACATGCTTATCAAGTCAGTCATCCTGTATATTGGCGGCTCTGTACACTGGAAGGTAAGCAGTCAGAAAGGTGAGCAGCCACCATGCATCATGGTTTCTAGTGACAAGGCATCGCCTCCTCTGTCCCCAGTCTCACTATGAGCCTCCTGCCTTCAAAACAATGAATCCTGGGAACAGAGGAGAGAGGTACTCATATTTTTTTTAAAAAATGATCTTCCGTAATGTGCCTTTTTGTCATGTTATATATATTGCAAAAGATCAAAAGGAAACACCTATAGTGATGACCTTGCCTTTATTCCTTCCCAGGTTCTTTAATTCTAAAGAGAATGCTTCTGAAAGCATAGCACAGCTCAAAGGCTAGGGAAACTGTCCTCAGCATTAGTATTGTGAAGCCTAAAAAAGAAAATAACCACCCAGGCTGCATCAAATCATTCTCACTGGTTACGATTCAAGGTTCCAGTCCACAGCTTTGTACACCGTCTGTGCTGGAAGAAGGAAGACACAGGCTCACTGAAAATCTGCCAGAATCAGGGCATTGATGGCCACATTCCACTAAAGCCTCTAAACTTAGCACTGGTTCTCAAATTTGATTGCATCTTGCAACTGAGCTTCAAAAGTTATTAACTCCTAGGTCCCACCTCTAGAAATTTAATATGGGGCCAGGGTTAAGAACCACTGCAAACAGATTCCTCTTAAATACATCTCTCTCAAATACTGCATGAAAGACAGGGTCTTATTCTGTCCTTGTACCTTCGCAGAACGTAATGAAATGAATAGGAGTTAATACCAAAAGTATGTGGATATGACATTTCTAACAGGGTATCCGGTACTTTGAGCTAAGGGCAATCTCTCAATGAGTCTGTCTTTGATTCAAACCCTAGAGAACCAGCTTAGTCCCACCCAACACAGATCCTCTTTAGTCCTTACCTTCAATCCTGTTTTCACAAAACAAATGTAAGAGAAAACAATAAGATATAATCATTTTAAACCTCCCTTCACAGCAACAGATATATAAATGTCATTAGGCAACTACTTGTGCTCAATGATCACCTGTTTAAAAATGTCAGACTTGCCGGACTCGGTGGCTCAGCCTGTAATCCCGCACTTTGGGAGGCCAAGGTGAGTGAATTGCCTGAGCCCGCGGGTTCGAGAACCGCCTGGGCAACTTGGCGAGACCTCATCTCTACAATAAATAAAAATATTAGCCGTGCGTGGTAGCGCATGCCTGTAGTTCCAACTACTTGGAAGGCTGAGGCAGAAGGATCGCCAGAGCCCAGCAGGTCAAGGCTGTGATGGCCGGGAGTGGCCACTGCACTCCAGTTTGGGCAACTGAGTGAGACTCCAACTCAAAAAAAAAAAAAAAAAAAGTCAGACTTTCTAATAGCTCCTTTCTCTTGCTGGAAGAAAAAGAATTCTTGAAGGGGAAACTGCAGAAAACCTACGGAGAGTGGCCTGGCCTTCCCCTGGGGCTTCAAGAGAAGAAGTGGGGAAGAGGGCTTGTCCCTCACTTAGATCCTCCACATGGTCTTTGCGCAAGCGAGGAGCAGAGAGTTAGGTCAGAGAGCTCAGTGTAGCTCTGGCTCTGAGTCAGAATTAGCCTTTTCTGCATCTAGCAGATCCCAGCAGTTTACAAATAACAGGACACATTTGGAGATAGCTCTGCACTTCCTAAACTGTTCTCCTCTTGGTCCTCTCATTTCACTACCCATAGTGGCTCCAAGAAGTAGGCTCTGTGAATACCACTTGACATAAGGAAACTGCACCTCAGGGAGCAAGGGCTCACTCAAAGCCACCCATCTCTTAGGTGGCAGAAGCAAAACTGGAGCCCAGGTCTCTCGACCAAGGGGGACATCAGGCAGGACACTGCCCCTTGGGAAGTGCAGCCCAGCTGTGACAAGCTGACTCAAACACATAAGCTCCAAGGAAGTGAGGGTAAACCCAAGCAACATGAATGGGCCGGTGCGAGCCTAGATAAAGGAATAGCATGCTGAATACTCTTAGGAATAACAGCTACAGCAGTAATAATAGCTAACATTTAACAGGAGTTGATCAAGTACAGTAGTTGGTCCAGTGCTGGCAGTTTAGAAGCATCTCATTCCATCCTCATTACAATCCCAGGAGGTAGTTACTATTATTGTCAAATGTGAGCTTGACTTCCAAGATTCAAATTGCAATTTACCCCTAGTCCTCCTGCTCCCCCCTTACCCTGCTCCACCTTTCCTCTTTCCATATTACTTATGATGTAATACACTATATTATTTCCTTATTTATTATGTTTATTGTCTGTCTTTGTCCTCCCCCTCCCCTTGGAACTGCAAATGATAAGGTCCCACTAGGAAAGAAAAGTTTTTTTGTCTTTTTCCCTCCACTGATGCATTACAAGTGCATAAAACAGTGATTAGTACAAAAGGATGCTAAATAAATCGTTGTTGAATGAATAAATCATGATTTTACTGATCAGATAATTGAGAATAAAAGTAACTTTTAAGATCACATGGCCAGTAGGAGGCAAAAATGGGATCCAAGCACGAACCCGAGTGACCCAATACCACTGCAAATTTTGTACCTTCAATGTCACCCCAACTTTTACAAGATTTTCAGGCTAAATTTGTTCAAAGTGGGTAAAGTTGCATGAATAAAATATACACTACATATAGGTAAACTTAGGAAAGTCTGCATAGTTATCTTTCCATTTAAAAATTTGTATAATTCATATGAAAGCTAGAACAAATGAAATGGCTTAAATAGTATATCCTCGACTTACATGAACACTGCATATAATTTTTAATGACATGGGAATATGATATTTGATATAAAATTATATATTTTATGCTTTCAGCCTGGGCAATATAGTAAGACCTCATCTCTACAAAAAAAATCAACAAATTAGCCAGGCATGCCTGTAGTCTCAGTTACTCAGAAGCTGAGGCAGAAGGATTGTCCGAGGTCAGGAGGCCAAGGCTGCAACGAGCTGTGATTATGTCACTGCACTCCAGCCTGGGTGACAGTGTGAGACACTGACTCAAAAAAAATTTTTTTAATGTACAGTTCATATTAAAGCTAGAACAAATAAAATGGCTGAAATCTTCAACTTACATGAACACTGCATATAATTTTTAATGACATGGAAATATGATATCTGATATAAAGTGATATATTTTATGGTCTCAATTATTAATAAAAATAAAAGACTATTAGAAAAAATGCCAACATATAAACAATGGGTTGCTTCAGGATGATACTAACCACAGGTGATTTTTTAAAAATTATAAACATTTTTCGTATTTCACTGGTTTTGCATTACTCTGAGAATTAGCCTATAGTTTTACAGTTCTTGAAAACAATTTGGACTCAAAGGAAGAAGGAAAACAGAGTAGAGTCTACAGTGAGGTGCTAACCTAGAGAGAAAATTTCCAATATATTTGAAATATACACCCAAAGGTCCATACAACAGAATTTAAAGGAATCACAGATGGCACCTTACAGTCAAATAAACATCCTGGGGTTACCACTGAGGCATATCCACTGCCAAGGTCCCTGTACAGCCTTAGTTTGTATCTACATGACCAATTCTGATGACCTAGACCCTGAGGGGAAGGACCTGGCCTAAACTTGGAACCACTTACTTAGAGGGGATATAAGAGGGAAGGAAGAATCGCTAACCACTGATTCCCAGGTAAGAGGCCCAGGCTGGCCCACCCACCTACCTGTTATAAGAGCAAAAGGGGCCAGCTGGACATCTTTGCCTGTGAGTAAAGAGTAATACTGAGGAGCCCCAGAGTCAGGATGCCAAGGCTCAGATCCCACCTAGGGGCTATGTGATACTGGGCAAGTGACTTGATCATATCTGTGCCTCATTTTCCTCACTGGTTGTGGCAGGCAGCCTCTAAGATGGCCCCAATAGCTCCTACCTCCCGATACTCATGCCCTTGTATAATCCACTCCCTTTGAGCACAGGCTTGCTTCCAATCAACACAAAGCAAACGATATATATACGTCACTTCCAAGAGCAGGCGCCAAAGGAACTGTGGTTTCTGCCTTGGGCATCTTCTTTCTCACTCTCTCTTACGCTGAAGAAAGCCAGCTGTCATGAGCTGCCCTTTGGAGAGGCCCATGTGACAAGGAACTAAGAGAGACCTCCAGTCAATAGCTAGCAAGGAACCAGTCCTCATTCCAGCAGCTAAAAACCACATGAGCAAGCTTGGAAGCAGATCCTATCTAAGTAGAGCCTTTACACAAAACTTCAGTCTTGGCCTTGATGGCAACTTCAAAAGGAGACCTGTGCTAGAGGACCCAGCTAGGCCACACCTGGATTCCTATCTTGCAGAAACTGTGAAATTATAAATGCTTATGGTTTTAGGCTGCTAAATTTTGGGACAACTTGTTATGGAGTGATAGATAATTGATACATTAGTAAAAGGGGCCAATAATTGGACAAAATTCTGGTATGCACATGAGGATTAAATGAGGAAGTGTAAGTAACATATTTCACCAATGCTTAGCACACAGCTGAGAAGAGGAAAGTGATGCCAGGGGCACTTAGGGTATCCAAGAATTACGAGGCTCCCTTCCCCACAGTGCGGGGGCAGAATCGGTCTGTTGCCCAGGCCACAGAGAATGATAGTGAGACCTACTGCACCATGTCTCTGATCAACTGAGCTGGGTATTAAGTGCCATTGAGGACCTAACACAGACTGCTTGGACCTGTCATTTAAGCCCTCAAATTGTGTTCATCTTTCTAAACAGGTTGTTGGTTAAAGAGGGAAGGTGGAGGCAACGGATGGAAGGAGCAAAGGGTTGGCAGGCAGAAGACCGGGATCTGAACACTGGCTCTGCCATGGTCTCACAGGCAACCCTTGACAAACGACTCATGTCGTTGGGCCTCGCTTTATTCATCTGAAAACTAAGATGCTGTACCTGCTGGGAGGATCTAGGGATCTGCAGAGGGTTAGCTGCCTTTCCAGCACTGTCAACTCAGTATGGGTGCACAGAAGGTGCTCAATGAGTTGTCACTAAAGCAACAAACACATCCATTCAGGCAGTCAATTGTCACTATATTTAAAAAACAAATGAAAGCCTTGAGACAGGACCCTTGCTGATTTTCTTAAATATAACAGGCCTTCTGAAAAAGCAGAGTGCTGTTGTTCTTGGAACCACAGTCTGGGTTATCCATATCACAGGTTGTCAAATGTGGGTTCACACAAGAAATGTCACCCCAATTCATACTGCACGGTGCTGTAAGAAGCTTGTGTGCAGAACTTCCAAATCTCCCAAGGCAAATGAACCACACATTCCCACTGGCAACTCCCACAACAGCAAAAACAAATGACACACTTTCAGAAGGAGACACACTGAGATCAGTTTCTCAATGCCCTGGTGTAATATTGGTCCAGCATTCTGTTTCCTTCCTTCAATCCACCAATGAGAAAACACTAAGGGTCTGTTACCCAGTCCTTATCCAGAGAGACTCACCAAGTCTCTAGAGTGACAGAGAGAAAATAGTGATGCAGATAACAGAAAGATGAGATTTACCATACAACTCAAGGCTCTGCATGCTAATTTACTCATTGAATCATTCTGGACATTTACCAGCATTGGGTTAGGCACAGGAAGGTGACTTCTCCTCCTTTACTGAGAAGATTAAAGCCATCTAACAGGCCTTTTCACAGTCTCACCACTCTTAAGCAAAGTTTCTCAGAATTTTCATTCCCATCCTACTCCATTCCTTCCCACTTAATAATGGGAGGGTGTGTATGTGTGTGTGTATGTGGCGGGGGGGGGGGGGGGGGGTTTGTGGAGGGTGTTTTTGGAAAAAAAAAAAAAAAAAACCAA
>CAUYQG010171167.1:0-11443 GCA_963574415.1 Tarsius wallacei | reverse complement strand
GTCCTCCAATCTCATACCAGACCCGTTGGCTGAGCCCCACCAGAGCCAGAAAATCAGGCAATGTGGGAGGTGCCATCTCTTGGGACCAGCCTCCTGGGCACAGAGAAGCATCCAAGTAAGGACAGGAACAAATAGAGAATAACCAGAATCAGGCTGTGTGCTCTTCCTGGACAGCCACGTTTATAAACATTTAAGGGAATGAGAAGCCTTGACTCAGGATAGAAGTTACCACTGGGAAGGAGGGATTTTTACCTTAAATGGGATGACAGGTATATGAATGTTTACTGTGCTCTTATATATACTTTTTCTGTATGTCTGAAATCAGTCACATTTAAGGAAAAATCAGACCACTGATGAGTCACTGGTTGGGAGACCTTGGAAATGTCACTTGACTCCCCAAGCTTCATTTTCTCTGTGGAACGAAGGTGACCACATGCCCCTCATGGAGTCCACATGCGTAGACCTTGTGAATGCATGAGCACGATGGCCACCATCCAGGGAATTTTTAAGCAGTTAGCTCTGTTACAAATGAGAGGGAAATCACAGACGTGTGTGTGTGTGTGTGTGTGTGTGCGTGAGAAAGAGAAAAAGAGATACAGAGAGATAAAAGAGACAGACATAAAAGAAAGACATATAGATACAGAGAGAGGCAGAAAGACAGATACTCAGATAGATAGAGACAGAAATGAGAAAGACATACAGAGATACAAAAGAGAGAGACAAATGAGAGAGTCAGAGAGAGAGAAAGAGACAGAGATGAGAGAGATATACAGACATAGACAAGAGAGAAAGAGAAAGAGAGAGACGGACATAGAGATGAGATAGACAGAGAAAGACAGAGACATACAGAGAGATGAGAGAGGCATACAGACATACAGAGAGATGAGAGAGGCAGAAAGAGCCAGACAGAGAGATGAGAGCGAGTGCACCACTGTTGTTGTGAGAATCATTGTCTCACAACAAGGGGTCCTCATGCCCTTCCAGCCATCCTCTCTATGCTCAATCTCCCTTCTCACTGAGCGCACACACACACACAAACACGTACAAGGCATGCACACAAACACATGTGCTTACACACACATGCATGCACATATGTACGCATACTCACGCTCACGCATACACACACAAATGTGCTCACACACACATGTAGGCACATATGAACACATACTAATACTCATACACACAGAGACACACATGCACACATGTATGCACACTCACACACATGCACCCCTCCCTTGCAGGGCCCGCCAGGTGCCTGTTAACACAGGAAGGAGTTGACCTCCTTCCTTTTGCCTGTCATTTTCCCTGTGGGCCTGGCTGCCCCCACACAGTGGTGTTTGCTGACGTGGAATCAGGACGTAGAACCAGGAGGGGGATATTTTCTGGGGGTTCAGAGCAAAGTCCTGCCTCCTGCTCATGCTGTAACTTAGGCCACCTGTGCACCACCTCTGAAACACCAGCTTCCTCCCGTGATGTGTTGTAAGGACTACATGACAAAATGCAGGTAAATCACAGCACCAGGCCTGGACACAGTAAGTGCTCAGTAAATGGTCCAGGGGCTGCTGAGGCTCAGCCTCAAGTCTGTTCACCTCTCACACCCTTCCAGTGCCACAGGGGGTGAGTGAGTTGTGCCCAACCTCTCTGAGTATTGGCTTCTCCCTCCCTCTGCTTGTGGTTTTTGGATGGGGAAAGAGACAAGCTGGTTCCTGCGTGTGATTTGTCCAACAGACGTTTTGATAAAGCCCGTGTGTGAAGCCTTCCCTTTCATACAGCCCCACAGTGCCTGGCAGAGGTGGGAGCCAGGGATCTACAATGACTGATAGGCATGTTTTTCAAGTCAGCTGTTAAGGACAGGACAATCGGTCTGCCTCCCACCTGGAAAGCCTTTTACAGCTCTCCTAAGGCACACAGGCATGCTTGTCTCCACGGAGAACTGCTCTGCCCTCCAAGGTAGATGGCCTGTTGGCTCACCCTCCCTTTCCTCCTCCTTTCTTCCCTCTATCCCTCCTTTCCCTCCTCCCTCCTTCCTACAGCCCTTCTGCCCTCTCTTCCCCTTTCTTTCTTTCTCCCTATTTCTCCCTTTCCCTCCTCTCTCTCCCTTCCCTTCCTCCCTCCGTCCTTCCTTCCTTTCCTCCTTCTTTCCTCTTCCCTCCCTCAATCCTCCTCTCTTTCTCTGTCCTACTCCCTCTCTTCCTTCTCCCTCCCTCCTTTCGCTTTCGTCCCTTACCCCCTCTCTCCTCTCCTTCCCCTCTCTCCTTCATCTTCCCTCCTTTGCTCTCTCTCTCTCTCTTCCTCTCTCCTTCTCCCTCCCTTCCTCCTACCTCTTCCCTCCCTTGCTCGTTCTTTCTCTCTTCCTCTCTCCTTCGCCCTCTCTCCTTCCTCTTCCTTTCTTCATTTCCTCTTTCTCTTCCTCTCTCCTTCTCCCTCCCTCCATTTCCCGCCCTTCCTCCCTCCCTCTCTCTCTTCCTCCCTTATTTCCTCCTTCCTCCTCCTTACAGCCCTTTCACCATATCTTCCCCCCTTTCTTTCTCCTTTCTATCTCTCCCTTTCCTTTCTTTCTCTCTCTCCATCAGTCCTCAGTTTCTTCAGCCTTTTCCTGTTTCCATGGAGGTCTCTGCCAGCAGCAGGGCCAAATGGTATCCTCCACTCTCTCCTTTTCTTGGGCCCCTATGGAGAGGTTCTCAAATCCTCTGGGGCTGAGAAGTTTCAGCCCAACTCCTTGGACTGTTTTCTCCCTGAGACCGTGCTTCCCAAGAGTTCAGAGCAGCAAAACAAGCCTGGCCCCAGAGGCTGGTGGTTGTGGTTGCCATCCTGTGGCCATGTATCAGTATGATCTCACAGGCCCCTTCATCCCTCAGTGTCTTTACCTGCAAAGTGAGGAAAACTCTCTGGAGTTGTCCCCAGAAAGTGCTAGATTCCTTCCTGACAGTTATCTGGATTGCTGGGCTGATACCTCTGCATTTTGGCCCAAAGTTTACTTTCCAGCCCTCAAAAGAGGACAGAACTCTCACAGGGGTCTGGGCACTGGCTGTTGAGTGAGATCCTGGAGACCCACTGGTCTTCGAGAACTAGGCACTGTCATCGGCTAGGGCTAGGTAGATGGGGAGAGGGTGACACACATGGGCTCCCTTCATCCCTGGCCCCTGCAGAGCTTCAAAAATGCCAGTAACCCTGTGGACAGTGTCTGGGTGTTTGGAGCACATAGGCCAATGAAGCTGCTCTCACAGTGTGTGTGGCCTGGGAGGATTCCCAGTGTGGGTCTCTAGAAGTGCACGTGCATGAGCACCCTTTGCCAGGTGGGTGGATAGGCAGTTCAGTAACAGCCACTTACTTACCTTGCATCAGGTGAGAGGCTCTGGTCCCAGAATGCGAGTCCTTGAATTGTGGTCAGAACACCCAGGAGTTCAATTCTGAGTGGGTGAGCCCATCTGGGACACTTGAGCCCCAACCAGTATCCCCTCTGTCCCCACATCACCTGCCTGGGGCCAAGGTCACTACTTTAGGCAGATCTGTGTCCATGTGACCTCTTGTTCTGAGGTGAGTCTTGTTCTGAGGTGAGTCTTGGTGCCGGGGATGCAAGCACTGGTCTCGTGCATTTCCAGAGCAAGAGTGTGACTTTCATTGTATTTTGTTGCAGATCATTATGCATATTTTTACTCAGTTGCAGATAAATATGAAGGGGGACCACACCCCCAAAAACCTCAAAACTTATTTATAAAAAATATGTACTTACTCTTAATGTTTATTGTTCAGTCACCTTCAAAGTATTCTTTGTGTTATGCAATACACCTATTGAGACCCCTTTTTCACTGCTCAAAACAGTCTCTGTACACATCCATTTTGAGGTCTTTTAGTGCTTCTGCCATTTTTTTTTTTGCACCTCTTCCACATTGGCAAAATATTTCCCTTTGAGGACAATTTCTCCCCCCAGGGAAACAAAAACAAGGCATTCAGAGTGGGATGGGGTGAATAGGGCAGGCGAGGCACCGGGGTCATGCCGTTTTTGGTCAAAAATTGCTGAACACTCAGTGTAGTGTGGGCAGGTGAACTTGTAAATCACCCATCATGAAATGGGCAAATGGTTTGAAAGAATCTGAAGATTTGATGAAGCCGAACACAGCCTCTCATAGCAATGCTAGCTGGCACTTGAATGCTGATGGGCTCCTATCATGCTTAACTAGTGAGGGAAGCCTGCACTATAAGGAGCCCACCCTCCAAAAGATGGCTCTGGGATTGTTTGGTCACTTCTTACATGGGGAGGCATCTTTCTTTTCATATACCCCCATCCCTCTTTTCCTCTGTGCTGGGTCCCCTTCCATACACTCAAGACACCAAGCTGACTCAGAACGAGCCCCTGCCTGTGAGAAACTTCCAGTTCATTTAGGTGGAGAGTAAGTTGAGCTGTGACAACAGAACTGAGGCCTGGAGGGACCACAAAGCCGTCTGGGGGCACAGAGGGGAGCCCCTGACCTTCTACCCCCTCCATCCTGAGAAGGGCATGGGGAAGGGTGGATGATGGAGAGCCTTTGGCAGCTTAGCTGCTGTGTTATGGAAGGTGGGACTTTGGGGAGCAGGATAGTCATCCTCTAATTTCTGGAATACTGTAGGAGAGGTTTTGTAGAACCTTGTAAACAATGACTGGCCTGTGTGTCACTTTCACAACCTTGCACTGGAAAGACACATTGAGTGGAATGACAGGCAATATGAGGCAGGCAAGGATTAGGAGATGTGGCCCCCAGTCTACACTGTTTGCCAGCATAATTCCTCAAAGGCAGGAAGGAATGATGGAGGTAGGAGCCGTTGAATTTCAGTTGATAGTAAACGTTTATCTCAGTTCCCATCAACAGCTCTGCGGTAGGCTGGTTAACCTCATTTTATAGTTAAAAGGACTGAAGTTCAGGCTCAGAAATTTTCTAAGTGAAGAGCAGGATCTTAAATCACACTCTACAAGCCTTCATTCTTTTTTTTTAAACTTTAAATTTTTAATTTTAAAATTATGGGGTACAATTCAGGGCTAGGTATACAAATATTCATTCTGCAGGTACCCTTGTATATGAGATGTGACCCCCCCTTCCACAGGCAATTTCCCACTGCTGCCAATTCCACCTCCCTGTCCCCTACCACACCCCCGCAGTTTCCTGCTACTGCCAATCCTTTTCTTATGGTATTATGATAGTTGTTCAAGGTCCACTTGAACACGTGAGAACATGTGATACTCAGTTCTCTGTTTCTGTGAAAGATCACTTAGTATTATAGACTCTAAGTACACCCAGGTTGCTGCAAAGTTTATGATTTTGTTCTTCTTTATGGCTGTGTAATATTCCATTGTATATATATATATACCACGATTTTTTATCCAGTCCTCTTTTTATGGGTAGCATGCCTGATTCCATGTTCTTGCTACTGAGAACAATGCTGCAATACACATACATGTGCAGGTATCCTTTTAATAGAGTGATTTGAGTTCTTCTGGGTATATTCCCAGTAGGGGATTGAAGGGTCATATGGAAGGTTAATTTTTAGAATTTTTAGGAATCTTCACACTGTTTTCCACAGAGGCTGTATTAGCTTACACTCCCACCAACAGTGTAGAAGTGTTCCCTTTTCTCCATATCCTCTATAGCATCTGTTGTTTTTTGAGCTATTGATCATGGCCATTCTGACTGGAGTTAGGTGGTATCTCAGTGTGGTTTTAGTTTGCATTTATTTGATGACTAGTGAGGCTGAACATTTTTTCATGTATATGTTGGCTGCTTGTGTGTCTTCTTTTGAGAACTGTCTATTCATATCTTTTTCCCACTCTGTAATGGGACTGTTTGTTTTTCTCTTTTCAGCATGTTTAAGTTCCTTGTAGATCCTAGATGTTAGACCTTTGTTAGACATAGAGTTGACAAATATTTTTCCCAGTCTGTGAGCTGTCTCCCTGCTCTCTGGATGGTTTCTTTGGCTTTGCAGAAGTGTGTCAGTTAGATAAGGTCCCCACTTGTCTATCTTATCTCTTATGGCATGGACACTTGGAGTTTTGATCAGGAATTGGTTGCCAGTTCCAATTTCCATAAGAGTTTCTCCTACAGTTTCTAAAATTCTTATAGTTTGAGGTTTTACATTTAGGTCTGTGATCCATTTAGAGTTGATTTTTGTGTATGGGGATAGGTAGGGGTCCTGTTTCATTCTTTTGCATGTGGTCAGTCAGTTTGCCAAGCACCATTTACTGAATAGGTTCTCCTCTCCCCAGTTGTTGTTGGTGGAGGATTTGTCAAAGATGAGTAGGTTGAGAAATTGAGGTTTTGCTTCTGGAATCTCAATTCTATTCCATTGGTCTATATGCCTGTACTTGTACCAATACAATGCTGTTTTGATTATTATAACTTTATAATAAATCTTAAAGTCTGTGAGTGTAATACCTCCTGCCTTTTTTTTTCTGAATGCCTCCATTCTTAAGTCCGTGTTCTCTTTCCAGCAAACCCCACTGTCTACAACAATCTTCTATAGAGACGAAAGCATTGCACACAATGGACTTCCTATCAAGGATCATAAACGTGGAATTCAATGTAAAGTCACTAATATTAAAAAAAAATCCCTGATGTCTCTGCCTCTTTAGAAAAAAACAGCATGCAGCGGTGAGACGGGCTATTAATACACACTGTCACTGGCATCAGCATTGTAGGCTTCCTGCTTTGGGGAGAGCCAGAATGTTGCTGATTTGCATACTGCTTTCTATTAATTTGCATTTTCTCTCCATATGCAAAACCAAACACAGCAAATTAGTGCAACCTCCTTACAATGAGAAGCAGGCCAAGCCTTCTGTGCCAGGGCAGATGGAGCCCAAAGCAGGGACTGACGCAACCCAAAGCCAGTCACATCCTGGGTGAACACACCAGCAGACTCAATGTAAGATACACTGCTGAATGTAAAGTAGGGTAACTGGGGATCTTTATTTTTCAGAGATTGTCCCTTTGAAGTGGTTATTGCAGAGAAGGAGGGTAGGAGAGAGAAGGAGAAGGAGAGAAAGAAAGAGAGGGGGAGAGAAAGAGAGACAGGGAAAGAGAGAACTGAGAGATGAGACAGAGAGAGAGAGAAACAAGACAGGGAGAGAGAGGAGGGGGAGAAAGAGAGACAGAGAGAGAATAGAGAGACAAGAAGGGAAGAGAGAGAGAGGAAGAGAGAGACAGAAAAAACAGAGAGAGAGGAAGAGAGAGAGAAAGAAGAGAGTGAGAGACAGAGAGAGAGAAACAGAGAGAGAAAAGAGATGAGACAGGGAGAGAGAGAGAGAGAGAGAGAGAGAGAGAGAAATCAGAGAAAGTGACCACAACTCTGCATCAGACAGGATTTTGTTGTTGGGGAAAGAGCTCAGGACTTGCATCCCAGAGGCCCTCATACTCACACTGTAGGACACTATGCTTCATGATCTTGCAGGGAGTCCATGGCAACATGGATACTATCATGTGTGTATCTTATATGTATATCTGTGTGGATACATACACACACACACACACACACACACACACACACACACACACAGGCTAACACTTCATGTTTATCTAACATGGACCAGACACTGTGCTGATTGTGCGCATCACAATCATTGCATGTAAGGACTCTCACGACTAAACTAAGACCTACTCATTGTCATGACTCCATCTGGCAGTAGCACTAAGTCAAGAGCACGTACCCCAGAAGCTCCTGTCACAGGAGCAGGAATTCAGACTTTCTGTTCCCCTTCCTTTTCCAACCCCTTTCCAGACAAGGGTCTTCTTTTTTTCGTTCCGCCTAGTCATGGTCATTTCGACTTGGTCTTGACTTTTGTCCTGTGTCATCTGAGGACTTGTTCTCAATTGGTCATGTTGGCTGGACTCGGATATTTCAGTTCCACATTCCATGACTTTGGATGGTTTATTCCACAAAAGGTAGTTCCAATCAGCCAAGGTAGATTGAATTATTGTTCACAAATATTACTAGCATCATTTTTTTTAGTCAGTGTCTCCCTTGGTCACCCAGGCTAGAGTGTAGTGGCATAATCATGGTTCACCGCAGCCTTGGGCTTCCAGACTCAAGCAATCCTCATGCCTCAGCCTCTATAATAGCTGGGTCTACAGGCACATGCTACCTGACCCAGCTATTTTTTAAAAAAATTCTTGTAGACACAAGGTCTCGCTGGTCTTGAACTGTTAGACTCCCGAGATGCCCCTCCCTTGGCCTCCCAAAGTGCTGGGATGACACGCATAAGCCACCATGCCTGGCCCTCTCTTTTTCTTATAGGATTATATTTTCCTACCCTATGGATACAGAGCCTGGGTACGTGGTTTGCCCTAGCCAAGGAAAGGTAGGTGGAAGTGACACATTTCATTGTCAAGCATAAGGTAGCGTGCAGTTTGCCATTTTGCCTTTTTCTTCTAACCTGCTGATAGGCAATGCTGCAGGTAGAATTTGTTCCCTAGCCAGGTCTATGTGTGGGGCCAAGGGGTAACCATGGAAGGCCATGAGTGACGGACAAGATATGTATATGAGTAATAAACATCTGTTGTTGTAAGCCTTCAAGATCTATTATAGGAACACAAAGTAGCCTCTTCTGATGGAAACATACTCTCTCTTTCTCTTTTTGAGTAGTGTCTCACTTTGTTGCCTAGTCTGGAGGACAATCACAGCTCACTGAAGCCTCTATCTCCTGGGCTCAAGTGATCCTCTTGTCTCAGCCTCCTGAGTAGCTTGGACTATCTACAAGCCCACACCACCATGCCTGGCTAATTAATTTTTTTTGTAGAGATGAGGTCTCACTATGTTGCCCAGGCTGGTCTTGTACTTCTAGGATCAATCGATCCTACTGCCTTGCAAAGTGCTGGGATTACAGCTGTGAGACACCCTGCCTAGTCGGCTTTCTCTTGAATATTATGAGATTAACTCTCATAGGATGTCCTCTCTCCTAAACTTGGATGGAACACTAATCAAGCCCCTATGAATTGACTATCATTTTTTCTGTGGATGCCTGTACACCTCTCCCCAGGAGACTGTCATCCCTCAAAATGTTTTGCATTTACATTTCTAAAACAGCCTCATACCATAAAAGTGATACTACCACTCCTGATCACAGCTGATGCTTCACAATATTTCTTACTTAATCTTGACAAACGCCATGTGAGGTAGGTACTCTTGAATTTCCATTTTCCAGCCAGGGAAAACAGAAGTCCAGAAACATTCAGTAATGCATTCAAGATCACACAGCTAAGTAGAGGGTCAAGATTTGAATCAACATTCCTCTCAGGAACAAAATTTAATCTCATTATTTTCCACTCATACGTTCTCCTTCCAAAATAGATAGTAACTAGCTGAGTCACACACCTTCTTTGTCAGAGATAGCTGCACCTATTTTTCCTGCTATGCAAAACAAGATCATTATGAAGCATTGAAAATAATAGATCCAGTATTGGGAGTTGTGGAGTCAGTTCACAGTTGTTTCTTGTGAGTCATGTGACCTCAACTTAGACGATTTTCCTCTCTGGACTCTGTTTTTCTTCTCTGTAAAATTGGGAACTTTGTCTGAGCATGTTGGCTCATACCTGTAATGCCCAGCACTTTGGGAGGCCGAGGTGAGAGGATTGCTTGAGCTCAGGAGTTCAAGACAAGCCTGTGTGACATGGTGAGACTTGTCACTACACAAAAATTAAAAAAATTTAATCAGGTGTGATGGCACATGCCTGTAGTCCCAGTTACTTGGGAGGTTGAAGTGGAAGGCTTACATGAGCCCAGGAGGCTGTGGTGAGCCCTGTGTTCCAGCCTGGCTGACAAAAAGAGACAGCAACTCAAAATAATAATAATAATAAATAAACAAATAACAATAAAAATAAAGGATAACTTTATTGTGGCCTCAGACCACATACTGCATGGACCTGGATAGTGGCATCCTTCAACCCCCTGAAGGTGTATGCAAAATGTTGTGTGTAAATGTGTTTTCCTGGGCAGAGGATCTGTGATATTCATCATATTGGAAAAGGTCTGTTATTCCCCAGAGATGAGGAACCTTAGTTTTCAGAAGTGTTGAGTTGATTTATCACTTTTTCTAGAAGCAAAAATAACTCAGTCTAACAAAATGATAGTGAAGCTCTGTAGGGTTTCAGACTTATCAAAGAATAACCAGAAGGCAAGCTGTATTATTTCATTTTATTTTTTAAAAATCATTAACAAGTGCTTCTGCCTCACGTTTCTGTGACTCCGTGCCACTTACTCTGCATATAAGCTCGTTCTCCCAGCCAAGGTCTGTGTCACTCAAGGTGGCTATTGGTCATTGCCTGTCTCCCTCAGTCAAATAATCACATTCTTTTGAATCTGCTGAGAGCAGATCCTGAGCTGTGAACTCAGTCTCACAGTAACCGGTGGATGCGTCTCCTTGATTATGGGAGGAAAGGAAGACAGAGTAGGAAAACAGCCTTTGCTGAGCCCCTGCACCACCCCAGGCTCTTCAATGGCATTTCATTCATATATTCAGTCATGTGGAACAATTTCCAGTCAAAATTTTGTAGGTAACTGTAAGACATTGGCCAGTGTTCTAGGGTCTGGGAATATGGAAGTTAGCACATCAGACAGAAACAAATCTTCACATTCCTGGAGTTTATGGTCTGGTGGGAGAGAGAAAACATACTAGTGAAAATTAGTAAATAAAATATTGGTAAGATATATATGCCTCACATATGCTACTTTGGGGCAGAATGGTGAGATCTCCCACACAGAATAGCCCTCATATTACAGGATCAGAAACGTGAAACACTATGTGTCATTGTTCTCTCTCTCTCTCCCCCTCCCAATTATTGACCTACTTATTATTATAGAGTGTCTCCCAATGTCTAATAATCTTGCAGTTTATTTTGTCAGCTTTCTCATGCTTATTGTTTGCATGGTATCTCTTTATCTCTTTTATTCTTTTACCTTTAGTCTACTTGGATCTTTTAAAAATTTATTTATTTATTTATTTATTTAAATTTATTTTATTATTATTATTTTTTGAGTTGGAGTCTCACTCTGTCGCCCAGGTTGGAGTGCAGTGGTTGCTCCCAGCCACCACAGCCTCGGCCTGCTGGGCTCCAGTGATCCTTCCACCTCAGCCTTCCAAGTAGCCGGAATTACAGGTGCGTGCTACCACACCCCAGTGATTTTTTTAAATTTATTGTAGATTTTTAAAGTGTGTTTCTCGTAGTCAGCATATAGTTGCTTCCTGAATTTTTACCCAGTTTGAGACTCTCCTTTTTGATCAGAGGTTTTTATGTATTTATAAATTGTTTCATTATTGGCAAAGTTGAATTCAGGTCAGCTGTTTTGCTTTTTGTTACTTGTTTCACTTATTTTTCATGTTTCTCTTTTCCTGACTTCTTATTTATTTATCAAGTGTTTTTTAGTGTTTCATTTTAATTTCTTTATTTGTTTTCTATCTATGGCTCTTGGGCTATTTTTTATG
>CAUYQG010171165.1:0-10588 GCA_963574415.1 Tarsius wallacei | reverse complement strand
CATGGTTGCTTCCAGGTTCTTGCTATTGTGAACAATGCTGCGATAAACATACGTGTGCAGGTATCTTTTTTATAGAGTGATTTGTGTTCTTCAGGGTATATTCCCAGTAGGGGGATTGCAGGGTCATACGGGAGGTTGGTGTTTGCTCTAAACACTTTATTCTTTTTGTGAGCCTGTGTTCCTGGATTAGGATCTTTAAAAATGCTTCTCAGCATTTTTTTTTTCCTTTACAGAGGGAGCGTTTTCTTTCCACCATATCCAAAGCTAGAGGAGGTCAAAATTAGGCATTTTCTCCCCCAACATTGGTTAGACTCGTAAAATCCAAAGTTGGTAAGGCTGTAGTAAAACAGTTTATTATGAGGAAAAGCTTTAGTTAAAAAAAAAAAAATGGAATGCTCTGAATGTGTTTCAGTGCATAACTTTTCTCCTTCCCATGTAGAAAAATGAAAGGATTTTCTTCCAGTTTTTTACAATGAGAATCTGGTAGAATTTATGGAGGTAAAATCCACAGATATGTCAGGACCCTCCTAAAGATGGACTCCCTAGGGTTAACTTTCAAAATAATCTATACCTACTGCCAATAAGTTCTTCAGTGATAGTTTGTTTCTACTGGTACTGGTTCCATCAGTGGCTTCTGCTGCTGGGCTTCTGCTCCAGATAAGTTGTCTTCTCTGTATCTGCCACTCTCTTTAGTTTTGGGTGCAGTGATTTGCTGTGTAGCCTCAACGGATCCAAGACTAGTTTTTAGCTTATTCAACTTTATCTTATTTTGGGGTTGGAAGTACTGACTTCCAAATATTTGCATATCAGTGTAGACATATACATCATTATTAAAAACAATCAAGGACACATAAAATTTTCATGTTATTCTTAGAAAAATATTTTTCAGTGTATCTGACAACTAATACTTAAATTAACTATTCTAATTTTGTTGTTAAAATATTTATCAATCACATGTATACCTACGAAAGCTACAAAATACAGAGAATGCTGCTTTATTTTGTTGACGATATAGAAAATTAAATTTGTTTAATTTGTTGATTTATCTTAAATTTGTTTAATTAACTCTACACAAATTCAAAAGGATGACCTCACATCAAGCTTTTTTTATGTGAACACGTAAGAATCTGTAATCTTAAAATCATCATCAAATTCTTTATTTTATATCTCTGCCTGAACATTTTTATTTGCCATCAAAGTATTTCCTAAAAGTTTCTCAATGTGCAACAATGGTATTAAAATGGAATTCTTAGATGTGAGTAAATTAAAATTTTTATTTCTTGATCAGTGACCTATCCTCACCTAATTCAGTTTGAAGGAAACAATAGTCACCTCAGAAGACGAGAATAATTCTGAGATCTTCACAGATATTGAATGAGTTGACAGATGCCTGTACCAGTAGAGACAACCATGATGTTCTGGCTATCAGAACTATTAGCAGCCAAACAAGATTGATTGTAGGCTTTGGGCTATAGACAATATTTGAAGGCCCTGTTATGTGCTTTAAAAAATAAATAACCAATAATGCTTAACATGGTTATACTTATATTCATACAGTCATGTGCTGCTGAACAATGAAGATACATTCTGAGAAACGTGTCATTAAATGACTTCATTATTGTGCAATCATCAGGGAATGTACCTACACAAACCTAGAGCGTATAGCCTACTACACACCTAGGCTATGTGGTATAGGCTATTGCTCCTAGACTCTAAACGTCATGCTAATGTGCTGAATATTGTAGGCAACTGTAATCCAGTGATAAGTATTTGTGTATCTAAACATGGAAAAGATACAGAAAAATATAGTATTATAATCTTATGGTACTACTGTTGTATATATGGCCCATTGTTGACTGAAAAGTCATTATGCGGCTCATCATTATATACAGATAAACAAAGTATTTTATGTATAGCACACAGATATATAAATAAATATCTTTAAATGTATGCACACACATTTTTGGCACACAGGGATGCCAAAAATGTGTGTGCATACATTCGAAGATATTTATTGATGTATCTGTGTATTATATATAAAATACTTTATTTATCTGTATATATATATATATATATATATTATATGATGTTCTTTATGTCTTACTTTTGTTCACTATGTTCAGAAGTTTCTGGACAAAGATGGTAACCACTTTGAGCGCCTCTTATAATTTCAGAAGTCAAATGTGACTTGTATTCATCTTTTGTTACTGGTAAACATTGAGTTTTACAATTTTAATAGAGTTTTTCTTTTCTTTTCTTATAATGTGTCTTCTTTTTTGACACCCCCATATAACTATGTGTGTGCATACATTTGAGAATACATATAGATAGATAGATAGATAGATAGATAGATAGATATAGATGTATTCAGAACCCCAGAAACAAAACTCTATAGGGATATTTTCTTGCATGGAAATATTTTTAAAGAAACTGAAATAGAGAGTATTTTACTTTCTTACAAATGACATTTTAATTCTAAACCTAGTGGTATTTTTATAAATAATAATTAGGCAATTTTCACAAAAAAATTGATTTCCTACTGTAGTTTCTTCTTCCAAAGCAGAAAATTCAATGCTCTATCACTAAACCTTCCAAACCCACAAACTGGCAAATCTACTCCAAAGATGCCAAACTAAATTCCAAAATAACTGGCCAGTTAGGTCTCTTAATGACCATGTTGCTAATATCCTGAGTCATATATGTATTTTAATCATATATATTACAACGCCAATTCACACATACCATAATACTGAACTGCAAGTTCTTGCTTATACCTAACTCAAATATAGTAGACTTCTTTTGTAATTACAAAGTTTTTTTCTTCATATAGGTTCCACACAATATACTTTATTATTATTCCTAGGTATTTTATGATTGGTATTGCTGTTGAAAACAGGAAATTGTTTTCAATTACATTTTCTGGATAGTTGCAATATAGAGAGATATTTGCAAATTTAGATGCATTTGCTTATATTTATCTATTCTCTGGACACTAACACACTTTTGGAAGTTTTAATTGATTTCCTTTAGTTTTATAGATCAACAATGATCATATCTACATTTATATCTATTTATATCTATCTGTAGTTTCAGTTTCAGTCAAGAAAATTTAATCTAACACAATCTGATGTAAAATTTCAAAAAAGAGAATTCAACTCTAGCTCTCCTTTTTCTAGGTAGACTGCTCTTTTTAGCAATGATATCTACTCAATAATTTTTCATAAGAATTTTCACATGATAATTTTTAACCCAATGTTTAAAAGTGATACACATTTATGCATTTCTAAAATAAGAGCAACTTAATTATTCCAATCTGTCTAATTTTGATTTTATTTACTTAACTTATGGTACTGGCCCACATGTCTAATACAATGTTGAATAGGTATGGTACATGAATAGCCTTACATTGTTTTGACCCCATGGAAACAGAATTTACCATTAAGAATGGTATCATTTAGTGTTTTTATAGATGTTCATTATTAGGTTGAAGAAGTTCTCATCTATTTCTAAATTGACAAAAGTGTTTATCCGAAATGAGTGTGGTTTCTTGTCCAACTCTGTGTGTCAATTGATGTTTGTTCTTTTTGTTTTTTAGTATGTAGTTATTTTATTGATATATTTTCAAATGTCAAATTGTCTTTGTATTTCTGAGATAAATCTCACTTGATCATGGAATATTATTCTTCTGTATATTGCTGGATCTGATTTGTCAATATTTTGCTGAAATTTTTTTACATCTGTGTTCATTTTGAATATTTGTCTGTAGTTTTAGTTTATGCTATTTGTGGTGTTGTTGCTTCTTCATTTTTTTTAAAACTGTCTTTGTGTGATTTGGGTATTGAGTAATGCTGGCCAAGTCAAATTTTTCAATTTTCTATTTTCTGAAAGAGATTGTTGTAAAATTGATGCTATTTATTCTTTGAAAATTAAGTCGAATTTAATATTAAAATAATCGTTCGTTATATGTATCTTTTTCAAAATATTTTAACTCAATTAGATTTCTAAAAGATGCTTTAAAATACATGTTATCAGCATCATCTTGGTTGTGTTTGTGATTTATGAGGAAATTACTAAATGTTATCTAATTTGTTATAGTTATGGATATATAGTTCTTCATAGAATGTCCTAATATGTTTTTATTGCTTGCATATTTGAAATAAGCTAAATCAGTTAATAAGATCAAATTACTAGCAAAATAATAGTATCAACCAGCTTACTCCGTTTTATTTAAGACTTCCATCTTAGTTGCCTGCCTGACCTAAGAATTACTGCTCGATGCCTATGTGTGATGATAGTAATGCTCCCATGACCACAGACTCCCAGCTTTGTCCCCTTTGAGCAGGTCATGCTGATCATTTCTTGCTGACTGCTACAAAATTCCTTAGCCACAAGTTCCATATAATTGTATGCTTTGTTAACTGAAATCAAATGTTATGCTTTGTAAAACCCCATTGTTATATTTTCATATTTCCTTAGTGACCTAACCAAGGTAACTTCATTGTGTAATAATTCTTCTACCTCATCTCTATGTAACTACCTTAAACTATATCTTGTTGGCAGAACTCCAGGGACTTTCCAGGCACTGGCTATACCTAGCACATGAAGTTAATCAAAACTCCCTAAAAATCAAAAGTTCTCACTTTGGTTGCCAAGTTGTTATTAATGGTTGCTATGGTCACTAAGTTGCTATGTAGCCAACACTGCAAATTTTACCTATAAAAACTTGTCACAGGCCGGGCTCGGTGGCTCAGCCTGTAATCCCATGCTTTGAGAGGCCAAGGTGAGTGAATTGTCTGAGCCCGCGAGTTCGAGACCCACCTGGGCAACTTGGCGAGACCTCATCTCTACAATAAATCAAAAATTAGCCTGTAGTTCCAGCTACTTGGAAGGATGAGGCGGAAGGATTGCCTGAGCCTAGCAGGTCGAGGCTGCGGTGGCCGGGAGCGTCCACTGCACTCCAGTCTGAGTGACAGAGTGAGACTCCAACTCAAAAAAAAAAAAAAAAAAACTTGTCACAAACTGCACTAGTTTGTCAAGAGTTTTTCTGGCGTTTGCCTGCTCTTGACCTATGCGTTAATAAATAACTCATAATTAGACTCAGCTTGCAGGCAAGACTTCTCGCTTACTCAGTCATAACACATTCTAGTTATATTTTCTTCTAAATTCATAATATTGGTAATTGTGTCTTCTTTCTTGCTAAATATTTATCAAGTTTTTATATTTTTAAAGAATCTGATTTTAGTGTGCTTTATATTTTTCTCCTTTTTCCAGTTTGTAATTTCATTTTTTCTCTTATCTACTTTTCTCACTTAATTTTTCTGAAATAATAATTAATATAATTTCTTGAGCTTTTTTTCTGTACACAGAATTTTCTTTAGCACCTTGATAAATAAGATAAATTGTTGAAGACAGAATTTTGACATGCCTGAATTATCTGGCCAGATATCATCACAAAATACCATAACAATTTACCTTCTCATATCCCTCAATATATTTGCTTTTATATACATGCCTTAGCCAGTATGTAATAAAAGGTAGGAACATATATAAGTTATAGTAGTCTATTAAACAGCATGGTGACTATAGTCAATAATAATGTATAATATATTTTAAAATTACTAAAAAAGGTTGACTTTCAAATGTCCTAACCACAAAAAATAACCAATATGTTTATTGCTTGATTTAATCAATTTACGATATATGCATATACTATAATATCACAATGTACCTCATAAGTATATATATTTATTTTCAATTCAAAATAAAAATCATAAAATACTTATATTTTACATTTATCCAGTGCTTTTAAATCTTGAATACATATTAGGATCATCTGAGGACCTTTAAGAAAATTGGAGGTCCATGCTGCTATGAATATCAATTTAATCATGATATTTGCGACAAAAATTATAAAGGCATCATCATTTCTTAGAGCTCTCCAGGTAATTCCAATATACAGTAAGTTTCATAAGAAATCATATAGGTCCACACCATGCAATAAAATTAATATATGTGTGTATTGATGGAACGATGTGATCCTATACCTAAAAGTAAATTATATATTTACATATGATCAATTGTTTTTTGTTTCTGCTATTGGTTTTGATATACAAATAATTCTTTCACTTTAGTTGGAACTCTATTATTTACATATGAAAAGCATTGGTATCATGGCCTCATGAAACTAATCTGGTATGATGAACTTCTGCCTGAACAAATACAGTCCTTAAAGGATTTATTTCTATGCCTCTACATCTATTCAGAGACTAATATGTAAAAATCAGGGAGAATGAGGAGGGGTAATCACATCATTAATAGGCAAAGGTTGTGATTATATAAAGCATATGATACAAGCTTACCAGACATTAAAGAGAATCTAGAAGACTGGAGAAATATTGAGTCTAAATAAAAATAAGAAAATATTAACATTTGAGAAGAATCGGCTTCTTTGTTCCCCCCCCCCCCCCATGGGAGAGAAAGAAAAAGGAGAACATTGTTTGACTGAAAGATACTGAGAAAATAATCCAAATCATTTTTCTCAGATGAACATTTTACTGCCAGTTGTGCTGTGCATTTAAAATTGTTTTCCCATGGTCTTTGAACATGTTCTGTATCTGATGTTCAACTGTCATTACATGGAGATTCTCAGTTTCTTTTTTAGAGTCCAAATGTTAAGGGACAGGGAAACATTATTGTAGTTCTGACTTTTTGAGATGCTGAAAACCTTGCCTGACAAATGTAGTCCAAATTCACTGACTTTAGGTGATATCTAGGTCTCAGCTAAATGTTGGTAAACAGTAAAAAACAATTAAACCAACAAAACGAAACAAAAAGCTAAATACAATCTTACTGTTAAGAACCAAGCACTCCGTGTCCAAAATCAATATTTGCACAAACTGTAAGTTCCAATATGATGGACACAAGCAATAAGAGAAGTAGTAAATAGGCAAAGTACTTGACAAAGAATACATGAATACTGCTCTATTGCTGTATACTTTTAGTTTTAAATTTCAAATAAAATGTGTACTACTTTATTTAAAAAATAAGCATTCACAAGTTCCTTTGTGTTACTGTTACCAGGAGAAGGGGTGCAGCTCCCAGTGTGGGATGACAGGTTGATGTCAACAACTGGGTTCTTGTGTTCAAGAGTGGAAAGAATTCTTAAACAGACACATAAAGCAGCAAAGACAAGCGAGTAGCTTTATGAAGCAAATAACAGCAGGCAGAAACAGCCGCTTCTGCACCTAACTGTTGTTGAGCTATAACTTTTATTCTTAGGGGTACTGAGGGGTATGTTTTGGGATGGTTTTTCTTAGATATAGGTGGTTTGGGGGCTGGGTTACTGTCACTCCTTCCTTACATCAGGTGGGGGAGATTTAGACCTTATAGGGTCATACCAGTGCTGTTATGGTATCAAGTATATGATGGGAGTAGGAGGCTCCCCTATGGTAATTTTATGTGAATGGTGTTATAATGAGTTTAGGTTAAGTTAAGGATATTCAGTTGATTATTGCGCCTGAGTCTGAGTAGGGAGAGTCCCTTTTGAGCAAGCATCGAGGTATGAGGAAGTTCTCAACTGCATTAACCGCATTTTCAACTGCTAGTGGTTTAACAGGACTGTGCAGGAGTGTTCCTGTGGGCATTACCTTTCTCCGAGACTCTCCCTTTCTATCTGCCTAGCCATCCCCTAATTATCTTCTCTAGCATTATCTCAGCATATGGTACATACATCAAACACAACATCATATAATTATTTATGTGTTCATTTCCATGTCTAGGCTGAAATTTATATGGTGAAAGGAGTTATGAATGGCATTTTTTAAAATCTTTAGTGACTGGTGACCAGAATGAGTTTAATAATTTTTTCAGATAATTTAATACATATATTATTCAATATGATTGCCTAATTAAATTATCTACACAAAATATTTTGGGGGCTTCTAATGCATATAATATTTGAACTATAATATTTAACCAATACTTCTTTCTATGTAGTCAAAGAATCAGGATATACTGGCCATTAAGAAAACTACATGAACTCCAAATGAAATCAGGTATTAATTTGAACACTTTGCTCTGAAATTATACAACTAAAAGAATAGTGTCCTTATGTCTCTGAACTAGCAATTTCATTGATTTTTGTTGACACCTGAAATCTATCTATTCTGTTATAACTCTTCTGCCTAGCTTAATTTTCAAGGGTATATACTTTCTTTTTATATAAAAGATTGTAAATTATTTTCATTTGGTAAACAAGGTATATTTAATATCACATTTAATAATACTAGCAAGCATTCTGTTTTGTCATTGCCACCCTTACTGGTGACAACTACAAATTTTGCTTCATATATATGTCAGACATTATAAGCAGTAGAGTGTGTAAGACATAACAGTATGAGTTCCACATGTATGTTTATTGCAGCACTATTCACAGTAGCAAAAACACAGAACCAACCATGCTGTCTATTAAAACTGGACTGGAGAAAAAAAAATGTGGTACATAGACACGATGGAATATTATACAGCCATGAAGAAGGATAAGCATATGCACTTCATAGCAACTTGTATGAATTGAGACTCTAAAATACTCAGTGATCTATCACAGAAACAAAGAACAGAGTACCATATTTCTCACTCATAAGTGGACCCTGAACATTTGCCATAATACTCTAAGAAAGGAATTGGCAGTAGTGGGATACTGCCAGGGTAGGTGGGGTGGCACAACATCAATAAGGGTACCTGATCTCACACCAGGAAATGTGGGGACCAAAGTGAGACCCAGACTTTACCTGTACGATGTCCAGTTGTATACCGAATCCTAAATTGTACTCCACATCTTCAAAATTATATGTGTGTGTGTGTGTGTGTGTGTGTGTGTGTGTGTGTGTGTGTGTGAAGAGAAGGCAGAAAATAAGAAGGGGAGTTTGCAACTGAAGGGACAAAAAGGAACTACCCCAAGGAAGAGAGACGCTGTGGTGGTTAGTAGTTCCCGAGAGATGAAACTATATGTGAAGGACATTAGCGTGAAAAAGCCACATCTCAGAGCTGATTTTATGTGTAGCTAAATAAATTGAAAGGGCAAAGGTAACTTTGTGTTTTTTTCTCAGTCCCTGTTGTTGGCTTCTTTTCCTTAGTCTATTTCTAAAATTAGATTCGTGTCTCCCGGGAATCTGTCTTTGACCTATTTCTCCTTCTCAGCGTGCCATCGGCAGGCGATTACATGCTGCCTTTTTGTTTTCTACTATTTTTTACACATAGCCCCAAGTTTGTATTTCCAGCCCAGACCCCGTATTGACCCCTAATCAGTTAAAGCTAAACAACCAGTGTGCTTCTGTATTTGGGTTTTTATCAATACTTAAAATTCAATGCTTAAATTAGTTTATCACTTAACCCTAAATCTAGTATTCCTTCAATAATGTTTTCTCAGCATATAGTAACAGTATTCATTAAGGATGAGGGACAATTACTGTCTTAATGACAAGAAAATTTTAATTGGTCCATGACTGTTTACATTTGTTTTTGTATGCAGGTTGAGTGTTGAAGTTATATATGTATTTACATTTTAAAATGGAAGTGACTGGAATTAGGATGCCACTTTGATATTAATAGTGCATTAATTAGAATAATATTGCAGTAGAGATTAGAAGTAGTAGGCAGAGACTAGATAATGTATATAATTCTGTACATATTTGATCACTTTTCAAGAGAATTGATTGAAATTTGTAAGGTGAAACTACCAAAATTATTATTTAAATTTTTCTCATATTTGTGACCATAAATACAAACTCTAATGTTAGTTTAAATGTTCTTGACAATGGGTACCCTAATATTTTTTCTGATATTAAATATTTTAATAAAAACTTAAAAAATCACTGTGCTTTAAAGTTTTTCCTGGTCACCTCTTTTCAAATGCAGTTTGACACATATTAAGTCACTATCTTTGAGGATTCAACTGTCACACTGTGATCTCACTACAAGGAGAGAAAGAGTGTTCATTCTATTTACAGTTCATTAGCAGCCTTAAGATTGAATGGTCTGGAGATATTTTAAAAGACAAGGAGAACAAGCATGGGGAAAATTGCTTTTGAAGAATATCACAAAAAAAAAACTTAACAAAAAAGTCTTCAACTGTTTCTACAGGGTTTTTTGATATTACATAAAAAGTCAAACACTGGTTCTATTTACTGTGCCACCATAGCTCATGATAAAATGTTGTATATTATTACTTATAAAAACTACAGACTGCCGGGCTCGGTGGCTCAGCCTGTAATCCCACGTCTTGGGAGGCTGAGGTGAGTGGATTGCCTGAGCCCGCGGGTTCGAGACCCGCCTGGGCAGGCGAAACCTCATCTCTACAATAAATCAAAAAAAAAAAAAAATTAGCCGGGTGTGGTAGCGTGTGCCTGTAATTCCGGCTACTTGGAAGGCTGAGGCGGAAGGATCGCCGGAGCCCAGCAGGTCGAGGCTGCGGTGGCCGGGAGCAGCCACTGCACTCCAGTTTGGGCGATCGAGTGGGACTCCAACTCAAAAAAAAAAACAAAAACAGAACTACAGACTGCATAGTCATTAGTCATTGTAGTCTAATAAA
>CAUYQG010171159.1:0-10922 GCA_963574415.1 Tarsius wallacei | reverse complement strand
CTGTAGTTCCAGCTACTTGGAAGGCTGAGGCGGAAGGATCACCGGAGCCCAGCAGGTCGAGGCTGCGGTGGCCGGGAGCGGCCACTGCACTCCAGTCTGGGCGACAGAGTGAGACTCCAACTCAAAAAAAAAAAAAAAAATACATAAAACCCATCCATTAACGATGATACAAAAAAATTGATCACCAATAAGCATCAATTCATTGTTCTACAAATTGATAAATAAAGGAAAAGAAGCCAATATTTATCCTGACTTTCCCAAACAAACTTTATTGTCAACAGTTCATGAAGGAAAACTTTTTTTGTTTGTTTGTTGTGTTTTATTTTGGGGGGTTGAGGTCTCACTCTGTTGTCCAGACTGGAGTGCAGTGGCATGATCACGGCTCACTGCAACCTTGACCTCTGGGATTCAGGCAATTCTCCAGCCTCAGCCTCCTGAGTAGCTGGGACTGTAGGCATGCACCATCATGCCCAGCTAATTTTTAAATTTTTTTTCTAGAGATGAGGGCTCGCTATGTTGCCTAGGCTGGTCTTGAACTCCTGGCCTCAAGCAATCTTCCTGCCTTGGCCTCCCAAAGTGCTGGGATTACAGGCACGAGCCACCACGCCCAGCTAGAAAGTCTAGTTTTATAGAAGAATGTCAGCTAATCATTTCAGAAGGAATAACATAACTAGAAAATCACTACTTGGCAACATCTATCAGATGCGTTATCAGAAGAGGTACAGACCATTCCGTGAAAGGTTAATGGGGAATTTTATCTTGGACTGATCAGACTGACATACTCTGAACCTACTGATCAATATCAGCATTCCCCCAGATTTGCATGTTAATTTTGTGTCATATGAACACACAGGTCATAGGAGTGTATGGATGCTGGGAAGTGTATGCAAGGACAACACTAGGTTACCACAGGTCACCTGGAGCAGGGAGTTTGGAAGGGACAGTCCCATGAGTGAAGCTAATGTGTTTACATATGCTGGAAAAGGGGCACGGAAGGAGGGTCGCCAATGCACTTATGGTGGTCTTTGCTCAGAGAATTCCACCCTGAGAAGCCTCCCAGGCTCTTCAGCCCAGAGCCCATACCTCTCAGCCACGCTGTGTAGACCGCGTGCCGAATCAGGAGGTGGTTTTATGCCAAGAGGACAGGACGCCGGTACAAATGGGGAATGCTTGGTGCACATACGTGTTTGCAGGACTCTGTTCCACAGTCTGGTTCATCAGGAATTGGCATCACACATAGGCCCTACAGAGAAGGAAATCTCAGACAGATCAAACCCAGAGGAAGCCAGATGGGGAAACGGAGACAGGATGTCAGCCGGGTCAGCCCGGCCAGGTCAACCACAAATGCCGCTTCAAGATCTGGTGGGAATTACCCAAGTGTTCCTGGATGTTGTAACATAAGCGTGGAATCTTCCCATACTTGTCCTCAGCAGCTAAGTACACCAAGAAGTCTCTTATTGTAAACGGGTCTAGAGATGAGAAGTTTCAGGTATCTGATAATGCAGAGATTATACAAGGTTCAGATCTTTTTACGTCTGACTTCAGAATTTGATGATCTGGTGAGGTTGATAAATACGTAAGTGCTTCATAAACTGCAGGGCACTATACAAATATTGGGGTCTCTGTTATAAGATGTCTTTAACTTTTTCCTATGTGTCAATGTCTGATTCAAGCCATGTCATTTCAGATAATTTCCACTCTGAAATTTGACTTAAGTGAATAGGAAATCATGCCTGAGGGGGAAAGCGTGCAGAGAGCAAGGAGACAGGGAGGACAAAGAGACCACGATGAGGGACCTCCATGCTTCTCTGAGGCGCTGAAATATGAAATGATTAACCTTTGGGAAGCCAGTGAGGTGACTTGGTATTTGCCTCTGCTGAGGCTGAAAGGTTAATTAGTTTGCCCCGCCTGGAAGAGCCAGACCTACAGTGTAGACACACCGGCTGGGTGACCCACAGCCCCAACAGCAGTGGGATTGAAGGTGGGGGTTTCCCTGTCAGTGGGGGTCACTCAGAGTTCGCCCCATAGGGGCCCTCTCAAGGCCTTTCTGGGTGTTCAACCAGAGGTGCCCTCTGGGCCCTCCCCCGGGCCCATCTCTCCTCCCGCTGGTGTCTCTCTGGGGCCAGTGTTATTTTCTGGCTGTTGTCCTGTCAGTGTTGCTGCCTTCATTCACAGACGTGGAAATTCGGAGAGGAAGCGGCTGGTTTGCCAGTGGTGAGGCCTCACCCTCGGGCCAGCACCGCAGTGACATGGCAGCTGCACCAGGATCCGTCCTCTCCGCTCTGAAAGCTCCAGAGGTGAATGAATCTGTCAGAACTCGTTCTTCTGTGAATAATTAGTGTCCTGGTTTTCGGTTTTGTGTTCAATGGGGTCCTTGAGTCCTTTGCTCACTGAGAGCTGGAAAAAGAACTCTCCATTTTCTCCTCTTGTTGTTCAACAACTGTGATTTCCCACCCTGGTGGCACCATAGAATCGCCTGGCGTGCTCTCGAGAAATACTGATGTTGGTCCCACCCCCGGGCCAATTAAACCAGAATCTCCCGGGGTAAGACCCTGGCGTCAATAGTTTTTAAAAGTTCCCCAAGTGGTTCTAACATGTAGCTGGGGAAAACATACTGACAGTTTCAATCATGCTAAGCCCCTCAAAAACACTGCTCCCATCCCAGCTTCCCCTCAGTGCTGTTTAGGACTTGTGATTTTTTTTTTTTAACTTTTGTAGAGACGAGGTCTCACTATGTTGTCTAGGCCGGTCTCAAACTCCTGGCCTCAAGTAATCCTCCTGCCTCGTCCTCCCAAAGTACCAGGATTACAGGCATGAGCCACGGTGCCCAGGCTAAGACTCATGATTATCCCATCATTTCCCAGAGTGGCTGTTCCAGCCATTGTCACTTCCTCATGCTCCCTTATAGGCCCTGACCTTGAACCCTCTCGGCACGTGATCCAGCCCTACTTCCACTCCAACTCCAGACATGGCATTGGCCCCATCCCTGCCTCCTGTACCTTCTGTCCCTCTGTGCTTTGGTTCTGGAACCTCAACCGAATCACTGTGCAGGTTCAAGAAAGTCTGACCCATGCTCCTCTTCGTGGCTTTTCCCTGCCTCATTCTTGTGGACCTGCCTAGCTTCCTCATTCTGATAACTTGGACCTGCCTGGCCCACATGTCCATAGCAGTGCTGAAGCCAAGACCCTCAAGGGTTGGCCTCACCTCATTCCCTCTTTCACATCAGAACCCACCACTCCTAGCCATCTTGGGGGTCAGCCTGTGCTCTCCCAGGACACCTTCCTCTTCATGCACCTAGGGTCTCTCTAAGATCACAGAAGCCTTCTCCATCTCTTCCCTTCCCAAATCTGCCAAGTGTCTGGGAGCTTGGCCATGCCAGGGACTGCTGGGGCTGCATGAACCCTGACCACATCTGGCCTTCCTGTAGGAAAATGTTCATACATTGAGAAGTTTGCATGCCAGATTCAAGCATCTGCCTGGGGCTCAGCCTCTGGACTCCTCTTCCTCACCAGGACCTGCCTCTCCTGGAATGCTGTGTGGTCTTCTCTGTGCACTCCAGGGGACTTGTATCAGACACAATGGCCCAACTCCATCCTCTCTTGGAGTCTGGGACCATTGTGTGTTAATAATACAGTGTAGGGCGTTGAGTGACATTTTCAGCAGGCTAAGAATGAATTATACCCCCAGGCTCTTTTTTTCAACATCTGCCCTGAAAACACTTCATACCTGTCCAAGGGATTAGAGCTATGGTTGGGACCCTTCATTTCCAGCTTCCTTGCTGACCCCAGGAATTGCCTCTTGGTCAACCTTCATCCCTGGGCTTCATGACTCTAATGTGCCACTGCTGTTGACACAAACAAATTGGCACAAGTCCTAGAAGCAACAGTTCATGATGTGGAGTCATCCCACATGAGCCCCTAAAATGTAACTGATAAACTCTGGCATCACCAATCTTACCATTCAATGAGGTCGCCACAATGCTGGACCTCTCAGTGCCCCACAGAGGTCCCTTCAGTTAGTTATTCCTGGGAACAATCAGAGTATCGTCACAGCAATCTATGGGTTGAATTGTGTTTCCTACCAAATCCATAGGAAATCCTCATCTCCAGGACCTAGAATGTGACTTTATTTGGAAACAGAATTGTTACAGATGTAATTACTTCAGATGAGATCATACTGAACTAGAGTGGGCCCCTCATCCAATACGACTGGCATCCTTAGAGCAAGGGGAAATTTAGACACATAGGAAGGATGCCATGTGAGTATGAAGACAGAGATCAAGATGATGCTTCTACAGGCACGGAGAGTCAAAGATTCCAGCAAACTGCCAGAAACAAGAGGAGAGAAAGGACCAGCTTCCTCCCCACAGCCTCAGAAGGAGCCAACCCTGCCAACACCTTGACCTTAGACTTCCAACTCCAGAACTGTGAGATGATACATCTTTGTTGCTGAAGCCCCCAGTCTGTGTTCTTTGTTACATTAGCTCCATTTCCCCTCTCCTTGCTCATCCAACCCTCTCCATTCTTCCAGCCACATGGTCCTCATGAGGCCCTCGCTTGCCTGGGCACAGAGCCTTTCTCTACCACCCTGTTTCCCTCTGCCCCACATCCTAAGGTCTCTAACTCCCACCTGAGCACTGAGCTTGGCGAACAAGAGCTGCAGGGGAGTGCTGGGAGGGAAGGATGACCCAGAGAGCACTGCGGCTCCTCTCAAAGCCAAGGCCACAGTCACAGACATCCCCTCCCCAGGCATCCCTGCCTACCCCATAGGGCAGGGAAAGCATCTCCCATGATGGATGTCCACGCTCTTTGGAATTCAGCCCAGTCCCATGAGACCCAGAAAGAGAACAGGGCTTCCCTTCCACCTGGTCTCAGGTCTCCTGACCCACTTTGCCTCACCAGGACCTGCCTCTCCCGGAATGCTATGTGGTCTTCCCTTTGGGTCCCAGGGAACTTGTGTCAGACACAATAGTCCAATTCCATTCTGTCCTGGAGTCTGGGCCATTGTGTTAACGACACAGTGTAGGGCACTGCCGGTTCATATCAGTTTGAGGAGACGCACTGAATTGAACAGTGTCCCCTAGAAGTTCATGTCTACTCAGAACCTGTGAATGTGACCTTATTCAGGAATAGGGCCTTTGCAGATATAATTAATCAAGGTAAGATGTGGTCATACTGGACTACAGTGGGCCCCAAATTCAATATGACTGGTGTCCTTATAAGAAGAGGTAAATTTGGACACAGAGACACAGATGCGTGGGGAAGACGATGTAACAAGACAGGGATTGCAGTGATGCATGTACAACCCAATGAACCAAGGATTGCTGGCAACCCCCAGAAGCTGGAAGAGGCAAGCAGAGGTTCTCTCTTCTGAAGGCTTCAAAGGCAATGTGACTCTGCTGACTCCTTAATTTCAAATTTCTGGACTCCCAAGCTACGAGAGAATAAAAGTAGGTGGTCTAAGTTTCCTGATTTGTGGTGCTTTGTTGTCGAAACTCTAGGAAACGGGCAAAGTGTACGCCCAGGGATGCCCCCTCCACAGCTTTCCTCCCAAATAAGTTTCTGCGGGTTAGGTCGCTTTCACACTCACACAACCAACCCAGTCTAACTGGCTTACACACAAAAGGGGACCTATTCCAGACCTCAAATTGCTTGGTAAAAACAGATATGCATACAGATGATAACAATTACATGAGTACACATGAGCGTGGAGGAAACATGGGGCGATGGGGAGACATGCCACAAGGTCGGCAGTGGTTACCTGGAGGGGAGAGGAGAGCTTTATAGTACCAGACAGGAGACTCTGACTTGCGGTCTAAATATTACTTATAGTTTTGCTAGAACAAATCGGTTCTTTACATTTGTGCATTGGAAGTGGATGTTATACTGCCCCCAAAATGACATACAAGGTTTTAGCCTCCTCTTGAGACAAAAAGCCTCTCAGAAAATCCAGTATATTCTTCCAAGATTTCAAGCTGTTAGTGCTGAGTTTTAGCCAAGGCATTCAGTGTGTATGTGTGTGTGTGTGTGTGTGAGAGAGAGAAAGAGAGAGAGAGAGAGAGAGAGAGAGGGAGCAGAGAGAAAGAGACAGAGAGAGAAAGGGACACACAGAGAAAGACAGAGAAAGAGAGACAGAGAGAGATAAATTATTTAATAAGTCTTTGGTAAAATAATCTGGATCTTGCCTTCAAACAATAATTCTCCCATTCCAGTGTATTTCTTCAGCATTGTCACCGAGATCTACCCATCCAGGCTGGAAAGAGCAGCTGGTATCAGAACATCCCTGGCATAAGCCATAAAAATCACTAATTCTCAGGAGTCCAAAGATGCAGGATACACCATCCTGGCACGCACATGCTTGCTGGGGCAGCGGCAACTGCAGACTCTTGCTTGAGTTTCCTCCCACTGGAGGACAAAAGCTACAAGGAATCCTGGACACTTACCTCAAGGCCAATGGGCACATGTGTCATGTTCTAATTGATACACGTTTTCAAAACCTGGGTGCATACTGTTTTAAGCAGCTGCCTGTCTAAAGAAACAATAAAGCAATTCCTTTTTATGTTGAAGACTTCAATGTCTGACATAAGTTCTTTTTTTTTTTTCTTAGTTGGAGTCTCACTCCGTCGCCCAGACCAGAGTGCAGTGGCCGCTCCCAGCCACCGCAGCCTCAACCTGCTGGGCTCCGGCGATCCTTCCGCCTCAGCCTTCCGAGTAGCTGGAACTACAGCCGTGCACTGCCACACCCGGCTAATGTTTTTGATTTATTGTAGAGATGAGGTCTCGCCAAGTTGCCCAGGCGGGTCTCGAACCCGCGGGCTCAGGCCATCCACTCACCTCAGCCTCCCAAAGCGCGGGATTACAGGCTGAGCCACCGAGCCCGGCTCGACATAAGTTCTATCAATACACCTTTCCCCCTCAGCACCTGCCTCTAATATTTAATTGTAATGTATTGTAGTTGCAACAAACTGAATCAATTGATACTAAAAACCGAGATGTAAAAAAAAAAAGTGGAAAAACACATCCTTTGTGGTTAATATTAATCTTGCAAAGGACTTCTTTTTTCCTTAAGGAAGCCTGCCAAGAGCAGAGACAATTAGGAGAAAAAGTGATTCACCGTGTCCGCAGCTTTAGAGGTCGGAAGGAGGAGACAGAGTTGGCCTTGGGATTTGGCAAAGAGAAGAGAGTCAAGAGGTTGGGCCCAAGGCCACACAGAAATGCATCATGTGAGACTTGGAGAGGGGGGAGGCAGAGACACGGGATGGTCAGGAGGATGGGCTGGGCGCCATGCTGCCTGGGGATGGAGTGTCCCGGCCTCCACACCTGGGCTCCCAGCAGGGCGCCTTCCCGTTCCTGGATGAGCTTCCCACACCAGACACAACACTCAAGGACCCCTTTTAGTCAATAACCTCTCCAAGACCAGACTATTTTTGGCCTGCTGCACTTCCGCTTAGGATGTCCCAGAAGTGACCCCTCCGTCAGAGCCAAGAAGGCTGAGTGGAACCTCCCAGAAAGAAGATTCGATCCGTGGAGTCACTCACCTGGGACCCCTAGCACTTAGCTCATCAGACCAAGAAAGCTGAAGCCAGAAGAGGCTGCCAAAAACAAAAAACAAGCAAACAAACAAAAACCCAAGAAAACAAACAAAAAACACAACAGAACAAGTCCCCCAACTTTTTCAAACAATCACATCCTGGAATGATCCCAAACATTCTGTAACATCCTCATGCCATCACTCCCCTACCTTCAAAAGACCTCAGTAAAGGAGAAGGAAGTTATTCATGTCTCCATTCAACATTTGTTTTTTGTCACGCACATGCTACATGCCTGGTGCCGAATGTCATATTAGGGACACTTTAGTTGAAGCTTACAACCAAATGCAGAGAGATCATGAACACATAGATAAAAAGATATGAAGAAACTAAAACGCAGTCATGTAGGATGGGGTGACCTGGAAGGGGCACCTTAGGTAGGGTGGTCAAGAAAGACCCTTCTGTTACCTTCTGAGGAGGTGACGTCTGAACTGAGGTCAGAACAGAGACGAAGCCAGACACAAGACTATGGAAGGAAGAGCTTCAGGCAGGGAAGAGTGACTACAATGGGTCTAAATGGAGAACAGCTCTGCTCCTTCCACAGGAAGGAAGCCAGTGTGATTAAACAGGGACTGGACAGGGACTGTGGTGTTTTTGCCCCCAGGGGATAGTTGGCAACGTCTGGAGACACTTTTGTTGTCACCAGTCTGGAGAATGCTATAGGCAAGTAAGAGGTAGGGGCTACAGATGATGCGACACATCCCACGATGCCCCTACCAAAGAATTAGCTGGACCAAAATATCACCGGTGCTGAGGCTGAGAAAACCTGGGCAAGGGTGCAAAAGCTCATGGGTTAGGAGGTGGGTGGATCACATCGGCCCTGATGAGTTTAGGTTGTAGATCACATCGGCCTGTAAAAGCCCTGATGAGTTTAGGTTGTAGGTTGTCCTCTAATATGATGGAAGGCCACTGGAGACTTGGGTGGTCTAGCAAGAGTTCGTTCAGCTCGAATAATCCGTGATGCTTAGAAGACTATTTTTCTTTTTTAAAGAGGCAAGACATGTGATCTAAGAAGATGTCAACCAGTGCAGAATGATCCAGCAGAAGCAGTCAAGAATCAGGGCTCAGAGAACCTGAACTTCTTGCTAGTATACAAATTTCCCATGCTGAAACACCTGTTCCCCTGGCAGGGATGCTTTTACCCCAATTCTCCATGGGTGGCTTCCCAAACATCCTCTAAGAACCATCAGAGAAAGTGCCTCTGTGTTCCTGACCGGGATGTGCATCTCTGTTCCTGACTGGGATGGATACTCTCTTTTCTGTGCCTGTGAGGCACTTGGAAATTAAGCCCTTCCCATGAGTCAGGCCTGTGCTCATGACACCATGTACATTGTTTCACGGAATTGATGACTATGTACTATGAATCCAAGTTTACAGACAAGGAAACTAAAGCACTGGGAAGTTAAATTGCCCAGGTTGCTTTCTTGGTCCGCTTGGGCTGCTACAACAAAATACCATAGACTGGGTGGCTTATAAACAACACAACTTTATTGCTCACAGTTCTGGAGGCTGGGCGTCAGCAGATTCAGTGTCTGGTGAGGGCCCTTTTCTGGTTCATAGATGGCCCTTTTGTTCATAGATGTCACTTTCTGGTTCACAGATGCCACTTTTTGGCTCACAGATGGCACCTTCTCTCTGTGTCCTCCCATGGTGGAAAAAGGAAGGGACCCTCTGGGGTCTCTTGTATGTATAAAGGCACTGGGGGCAGAGCCCTCATGACCTAATCACTTGCCCAAAGGCTCTACCTCCAAATACCATCCCATTAGTAATTAGCTTTCAATATATAAATTTTAGGGGTGAGGGAGACACAAGCATTCACATCACAGCACTCATCTAGCTAATTAGCTCCTGTTATTTTTTTAAAATAACTTTTCCTTAGTAGACTGTGAAATCCTTGAGGAACAAAATATGCCAAGCTGGGTTCAAGGTGAACTCCAATGCCTGAGGTTTGCAAAGTACCATCTATCTGGAACGCGTCTGAGCAGTTAAAACCCTACCATGAAATTGCCCCTAATAGATTTCAGTCCTTAGGGGTATATAAGCCATGTCATTGAAATCTGCTATCCACCACGAGCCCCTAAAGGAACATTTTTCAGAGGGGGGAAAATATCAATTTTATTTTCCTTCTCAAAGCTGAATTGTTGTTTAATCCTTTGAAAATCAGTCCAGCTAGGCACTGTGGCTTATGCCTGTAATCCCAGCACTTCGGGAGGCCGAGGCGGGAGGATTGCTTGAGCCCAGGAGTTTGAGGCCAGCCTGAGTAGCATAGCAAAACCTCGTCTCTACAAACAATAGAAAAATTAGCCGGGCAGGGTGGCACACACCTATAGTCCCAGCGACTCAGAAGGCTGAGGCAGAAGGATCACCAGAGCCAGGAGGTTGAGGCTGTGGTGAACCATGATTGTGCCAAAGTACTCTAATCTGGGCAACAGAGTGAGACCTCAATTAAAAAAAAAAAAATCAGCCCAAAGCTGTATCAGAATTTTCTCTTTAATAAACTTCCTTTTTTGCTTCAGTGCCAACTGAGCCCAGCTGAGGCAGGCAGCCCTGGAGGAGTGGAGGCAGTGAGTATGTCCGAGGCCCAGGAGGACACAGAGGACGAGGTGCTGCCTGGCTCTGAAGTGGCGGTGGACGTGTTCCAGGAGGGTCTCACCCTGGTGGTGCAGGACCCGCTGCTCTGCAATCTGCCCATCCAGGTTACTTTGGAAGAAGTCAGTTCCCAAATAGCACTGGAATATGGACAAGCAATGACAATCCTAGTGTGCAAGATGGATGGAGAAGTCATGTCTGTGGTGGTAGAGAACGCCAAGGTCCCGGACCAGAAGAAGACCATCCAGAGATACGTGCAGCTCAAGCAACAATGTAAAGGGGGCATTCAGCATATCAGCTGGTCCTATGTGTAGAGAACATACCATCTGACCTCCGCCGGAGAGAAGCTCACAGAAGACATGAAGAAGCTTCGAGATGACCGCAGTCAAAATTGGAATGAGGCCGGGCTCAGGTGGTTCAGCCTGTAATCCCAGCACTTTGGGAGGCCAAGGCGAGTGGATTGCCTCAGCCCGCGGGTTCAAGATCAGCCCGGACAACTTGATGAGACGTTGTCTCCACAATTAAAAAAAAAGAAAATAGCCAGGCGTGGTAGCACACGCCTGTAGTTGTGGCTACTTGGAAGGCTGAGGCGGAAGGATCGCCAGAGCCCAGCAGGTCGATGCTGGGGTGGCTGTGAGTGTGCCACTGCACTCCAGCCTGGGCAACAGAGTGAGACTCCAACTCAAAACAAACAAACAAAAAAACATAAAACCAAAACCAAAAAAAAAAAAAAAACCAAAAACCC
>CAUYQG010171157.1:0-14545 GCA_963574415.1 Tarsius wallacei | reverse complement strand
AAAACCAAATAATATGATGATGATTCATAGAGACTAAGGAATCCAGCCCAGACTATATTCACTCTTAGACCAACACCTTCATGAGGTAGGAAATTTCACGCTTTTTCTTTTTCTTTTTTTTTTTTGAATAAGAGTCTCATTCTGTCACCCACCCAAGCTGGAGTACGATGGCACGATCACGGCCACCACAGTCTCTACCTGCTAGACTCAGGCTATCCTTCTGCCTCAGCCTTCCAAGTAGCTGGAACTACAGGCATGCACCACTACGCCCGGCTGGTTTTTTTGATTTATTGTAGAGACGAGGTCTCGCTACGTTGTCCAGGCTGTTCTTGAACCCCTGGACTCAGGCAATCCTCTTGCTTCAGCCTCCCAAAGTGCTGGGATTACAGGCTTGAGCCACCGTGCCCAGCCAGCCACACACTTTTTATGGAGGAAGGCCCATGAAGGTGGGAATGCCATGGCAGGAAGGTCACAAGGCAGCCCTGGTAGATCTAGGAACTCTGGGTGCTGTGACGCCCAGTGTGGGGACAGCACCAGTGGGGGACTTGCTGCCTCTCTCCTTCTCAGGGATCTAAAAGGTAAGCCCCCCAACCCAGGGGGTCCCAGAAGCTCACTCTCCCCTCCCCAAGGCTGGCACAACCACCATCTCATATCCATGTGGCAGGAGTCACCTTGGAGGCCACGGAGTAAGGCCAGAGGGGTCAGAGCCGACAGGAGGGTGGGCCCCTGAGGCAGGGTCAGGACAGAGGCTGGGCCAGGGTCTGGAGCTGAGCTGAGCGCCTCCCCTTTGTGCAGGAGACGCCTTGGCACGCCTCTCCATCAGAGACCCGGAGCTCACAGATCCTTCCACCCAGGCCAGGTTCCAATGTGTCTGCCCATCCACGCTCGGCCGGCTGCAACGGCAGCCCCTTGTGCCAGGGCTTCGCTTTCAGTGGTGATTTATGGGAAACACAAGGTTGCATGAAATCCACCCGAATTCCTGCTCGATGAAGCAATGGGTTGGGAGGGAGGGAAGGGCCCTGGCATCTCAAGGGGGTGCGGGGGCCAGGAGGCGGGGGTCGGCCACACAACTAGAGCTGTCTCTGTAGGAGGGAGCACGCCCAGCGGCCAGGGCCACTCTCTGGCGGGCCACAAGGGGCTCTCTCTGGAGAAAGGACATATTCATGAGATGGAACTCTGTGCAGCGTCGAAAATAAAAGAGCCAGTTCCACGTGTCAACATGCATGAATCTCACTGATATGTTGAGAGGAAAAAAGCTAATTGCAGAAGATGCCATTACTAGAACGACATTTTTTTTTTACAGTTTCAAAGCATGCAAAACAACCCCATAAATACTTTAAGAAAACTTGCATAATATGTAGTGAAAAGTTTAAGGAACTTCGTGAGAATGAAAACACTAACCATTGGAGAGTGGTCACGTCTTTGGGGTGGAGCAGGGGGCCGTGCGGAAGGGGGATGGATTGGAGGGCTCTGGCTGGGTTTGTAGTTCTATTTCTGAATAAATAAATGGTTTGCGGTTTCGGGTTTTCATTATATCATGAATTGTTTGGGCATATCTGCTCTTTATTTATCTGTTTTTAATTATTTTTATGCTTGCCTTTGTGGGTTTTTAAATTGTTTTATTTTTGTTCTAGTGTATCTGACTTCTTTTAATCATCACGGTGTGATTAGGAGAATCAGCCCTGAACAGGTAGAGAATGAAGACAATTTCCCAGCTTCACATCCCGTATGTCCCAGATCCAAAAGTCCCCGCGGAACTTTCCAGATGGCTCTGTGACTCTTGCAGCGACGGTCATGGGGAGAGGAAACATACCCGCAGCCAAGCCTGGGGCACCCCCCCCCCTTCATTCTAGAGCACCCAGGGATGAGCGTGGAGGGGCAGGCAACGCATTCTGGAGAGACCTCTACAGGGACCACCCCCCCCAGCAGGGAGACGCCAGGGCTAGGAAGCCCCCACTGAGGCTGGACTGAGGAAAGAGACCCCGGACTCCTGCTGTCTCCAGGGAGACCCATTCTCCTGGACTGCCCAACCCTCACACACCCAAAACTTTACCCTCTCCCCTCCCCCACACCAGCCTCATGAGGAAACCAGGGCCCCCACGTGGCTGCGCTGATCCAGGGACCCCAGGCCTGGCCCACAAACCCCAAAGCCGCCCAGAACGGCCCGGGGCCTGGCCACTGCCAGCTTCTGCTCCAATCCCTCCAAGAACTGGGAATCTGGGCCTGGTCCGACTTCCTCCTTCCCTCCGGCAGCAGAACTGGTACCGGTGAGGCCTCCCCCTCCAATACACCCACCCTGCCCGGCCCTGAGCCCGGCTCTCCGGTGAGATCGCCAAAAGTTGTGTTTGTAAAACTTCAGGCAATCAGAGACATGGAGGGTCCTGGAAAGGTGGGCCCTGTGGCGTGGTTCTGAGGGGCGGGGAGGCTCCCCAGCAGCCCCCCGACGGTGCTTGCCGACCAGGCATCTTGTACAAGATGCTGGTCTGGGAGCCGGCTTTGGCCACGCGGCCGGAGTGGCTCTGCAGCGCCACCAGGTGCTAGGTGGAGGCACTGCAAGAGTGTTCCTGTGCCAGGGGCCGCCCGTGTCTCTGGCTGCCTTGTCCTCTGCCCGCCTGCACACGTGACTGGCTCCCTGCTGCCAGGGACCGGGCTTTTTCATTCATTCAACAAGCATACAGTAGGCACCTACTGTATGTCACAGGTGACCTGCTGGACACTGGGGGTTCCGTGGTGAAGCGACAGTCCAGTCCTTGCTCTGAAGGATGTGACCAATCAAGTTACACAGCTCAGGTGACAGCCACCAGCAGTCACTTGGCAGAGAACATGGAGGCCAGATGCAGACTAGAGATCAACCAGCCAGGCCCCTCTACAGAAGAGGGAACGGACGACGGGTGACATCACTGCCCAAGGTCACATGCTAATAACATGCAGAGCTGGAACTGAGAGCTCTTTCTAGGCCACTAGATGATCCCGTGACCTTGGGGCCTATGTGACTATCCCTTCTAGGCTCAGTGGTCCCTGCCAGGCCAGCCTTGGGGAGCCAGATTGAGCCCCAGTGCCCCAGAACACCCTCTGGACACAAAGCTGGGGGTCTGGACCCTGCACCCCCTCCGCCTGGAAGCTACACATTGAAAAGAAACTGAGGCCACTCTCAGAATGCCGAATTGCGGGCCAAAATTTGCGCTCCCTTCCCCTCAGCCTGGAATGATGGGACAAAAGCCAGGACTTCGGGCTCACACCCCCAAGCCCAATAACTTTCTAGATTCCCTCCCCCTGGGAGAAGGACCACACACCAAGACCCTGGAAGCCATCCTTGACACTTTCTGTCCCTCGCCCCCACATTCCACCCCATCACCCACCTGAGATAAGGTGCCCAGACCCACTCTCCCTGTCCCCAGAGTTCCCAGAGCTCACAAGGACCTCAGTAGGACACACCCAGTGAGGGAACAGGGCCTGTGTCCTTCCCTGTAGAAAAAGCAGGACAGTTGAGACTGGATACCTGACTCACAGAAGATGGGCACTTCTTCAGTCTCTTAGCATAAGGTGTGAGCCTTCTCGGCACCTCACGGGATGCCTAAATTAACTTGGGGCTGAGGGCAGGAAGCCACGGTACATCCCCAACCCCATCACTGTTCCCCACAGCAGAGGGACAGCCAGCAGCCATGTTTGCTTGGCCACACCATGCTTGAAGCTGGAATTTGTTGCCAACATGTAACATCAGGAGAATTCACCAAAAAAATCCTGATTTGAAAACACAAGAACTGGCTTCACCAGGCTGGCACTCCCCACCCCCCACAACTCCCTTCCAACTACAAAGGGAGAACTCCCCAGGGCCCCCCAGTCCCAGGACCCAGCACCACGTGTCATTTGTCCTCGGTCCTGCCTCTCCCCTCGTTCCATTACCTCCTCGGTCCTGGAGGCACTGGAGTCTGTGATTCCTCCAGCTGACAATTCTGCTAGTGGAAAACAGGGCCCCGTGCTATGTATGTCCCACAGGGCCACCCTTGCCCAGCCTGAGCAGTCAAGGAGGTAGGTGAGAGCCCAGGGATTGGGAGAGAGGGCCTCAGTGTGGCCACAACCCCAAAGTCACGACCGCAGAAGACAGCTGTGAGCTGTGACTTACTGCTGGCAGAAGGAGAGGCCGGGTCCTCCGAGGAATCAGTGAGCTGCACTGGGGCAGATGGCGAGGTGACCCCCAAACCGGGTGAGGGCTGTGGGTGGGAGCTTAGTCCTTGAGACGTGAGCATCAAAGGTTTTCTCTTTCGATTCTAAAGGAAGCGGCTTTCCGAAGCACACGATCACACCCTCCATCCTTCTTCCCCCATCCCAGACTCTAAGATTTCCCCGAATGGCTGGGCCTTTCAAACCACGCCAGTGACCCACGCCTGCCCCAAAGATTTCTAAGACAGAAGTGGCTGAGACACTCACTCACTGGAGGAAAAGCCATCGGCCTGGGGACAGATTCAATGGCAAGAAAGAGCTTAAAATCCCAGGGTTCCAGGAGGGAGAGAAGAAAGCAGAAGCAGAAGGAAGGCTGGGTGCCGTGACTCACGCCTGTAATCCCAGCACTTTGGGAGGCCAAGGCAGGAGGATTGCTGAGCCCAGGAGTTTGAGACCAGCCTGGGCAACATAGCAAGGCCTTGTCTCTAAAGATAAATAAAAATAAAAATAAAATGTTTTTTAATTAGCCAGGCATGATGGCGCAAGCCTGTAGTCCTGGCTACTTGGGAGACTGAGGTGGAAGGATCACTGAGCTCAGGAGGTTGAGGGTGCTGTGAGGTGTGATGGTGCCACTGCACTTCAGCCTAGGCAACAGAGTGAGACCCTGACTCAAAAAAAAAAAGCAGCAAAAGGAAGGGAATTTGCACTCCCAGGTCCTGAAGGAAGGGGAAGGAGGCCTGTCCTAAGTTCAGGGCATTCCATGCGGATCATTAGATCAAGAGGACAAACCCTAACTTTTCACATGCCTCCCCTCCCCCTGCCCAGTTTGAATTCCCTCCCTGGAAACCAGAGCTCAGAGTTGATTGACACGCCTCAGCTCCCCAGGTCCCTCTCATAATCACACACCCCTGCCAAAAAATAAACAGCCTGAGTCGCATTCATCCTGTCACAGGGAGACAAAAGGTTGACCGTGAACGTCACCTGGCCAGAGAAACCATGAGGCGGATGGACCGCGTCCCCTGATTGCCCTACCGCATAGCCAGGCCACGGATGTCAGACAAAAATCCACCATCGTGACAGCCTAGGTCCACAAAAGACTAACGTTCAGGCAAAGCACAATCATCATTTCTTACATGTACACAAACATCTGCACACTTATCGCCCGCCAGGCCCAAAGATTGAGTGAAATCTTAGAGAAAGACTCAAGATTGAGAAAGTTCAAACAATGAACTTGAAGCCAAGCTTCCTCCCTTTTTCACTCCTCCTCCCTCAAACTCCCTCCTGCAGGCTCTTTCCTGCCAAAAACCCACTTTCCCCGACTTTGATTTATCTCAGCCAGAGGGAGTGCAAAGTCAGATCCAGCCCCACTCCCAACACTTAAAAAAATAATCCCAACACACCCAGGTAGGACTCTTCGGTCCAGAGGCAAACACGCCATGGTCCAAGACAGACCGACAGACACACATAAAGACACACGTCCATGTACTCAGAGACCCCCCCCACACACAGGACAGGCGAGGGACACGCAGCCAGGATCACATCCAGTCACCCTGAAACTGCCCTTCCCCCCAAGCCATGTGAAGCGTCTTTTGAGGAAAAACACTCTGCTCCAGAGCTGGCCCCTGGCAGGGCCGTTTTTTTTTTCTGAGCCCTGGATGAATTGCTTTTGTGCAAAAATAAACAAGCGAACTGCATTAGCTGAGCAAGTAACACATTAGTTACAGATGCAAGGCCTGTCAGAACATTGAGGGAACAGCTTTTATTGGGGAAGGGCTGAGAGACTCATAAATAACCGGTTGGCAATCTCGCATAAACATTTGTGCGTTCACATAAACACCGCCCACCACAAATGCCGGCCCGGCCGCCAACGGGCCCGGATGGGCCCTTCCCGCCTGTCCTCGGGGAATACCGAGGCTGGGAGGCGGGGAAGGGTCACAAGCCCCTTTTCTCCCACAGTTGCCAACTCCTTGGACTCGGGCTCTATGGGGGAGGGAGAGGTCCAAGTTCTAAATCCTAAGCATCCCCCAGAGAAAGAGGGTCCCTGCCAAACCCCGATGGGGCAACCGGCCCCTCTTCCTCCCACTCACATTTACGCAGCCCAGAGAGGAGAAATGGGGGATATCATTGCTGGGGGCTGGCCTGCTAGGTGAAGAACTTGCAAAGAGCTTGGAAATGGCCCCTCTGTACAACTCCAGGGGTTCACGTTGGATAAGAGCAGTGTCACCCGCAGCACCAGGAACACAGGCCACAGAAACGGACACCAGCCTGCTCCACCCATCCAAGGCACACAGGGAACCTGGGCTTCGTCCCATCGGCTCTTGAGGGGGCCCTAGCCTGGGGTCCTGGGGGGGTTTTTTGCTGGTCCCACAGGGAAAGGGAAGGCAGGCCGAGTGAGCTGGCCACGGGTCTGACCAGGGGTGCCCACCACCCCAACCACTTCTCTCATGCTTCTCACCTCTCCCAGGCAAACCTAGGAGATCCTCCTGCCTCAGCCTCCCAAGTAGCTGGAACTCTAGGCCTTCCCTGTTTTCCTCACTGCCCCCTGCCCCATGCACCTCGGCGTCCAGCCAAACTCATGCCTGTCCTCAACCATGTATTATAATCCTCTAGAAAGGATTCGATGTACTTATCGCCCGGAGGTGTAAGGAGTAGTGATGGCTGTGTGATTCCTTCTTATTCCACGCTCTCTTCCATGACAAGCGCTTAAGGCAAAGGGACAAAGTATGAAATGGTAAGATATAAAGCAATGGCTAACACTCGAATTTTTTTTTTTTTTTTTGAGTTAGAGTCTCACTCTTGTCGCCCCAGGCTGGAGTGCAGTGGCACGCTCACGGTCACTGCAGCCTTGACCTGCTGGGCTTAGACGATCCTTGCACCTCAGCCTTTCAAGTAACTGGAACTACAGACACACACCACCACGCCCGGCTAGTTTATTGATCGGCCAGTGGAGGTGGGGAGATTTGTGATCTTTTCAGGAAAGAGAGTATGGAAAGAAAGGGGAAGGCCAGGCATCATGACTCACGTCTATAATCCCAGCACTTTGGGAGGCCAAGGCTGGAGGATCACTTGAGGCCAGGAATTCAAGATCAACCTGGACAACACAGCCAGATCCTGCCTTTACAAAAAATAAATTAGCCGGGAGTGGTGACATACGCCTGTAATCCCAGCGATTCAGGAGGCTGAGGTGGGAGGATCACTGGAGCCCAAGAGTTGGAGGCCACAGTGAGCTATGATGGCACCATTGTAGTCCTACTCCAGCCTGGGTGACAGAGCGAGATCCTGTGTCAAAAAAGAAAAAAAAGGAAATGTTCCATGGCCCCAAGATCCCAACCCAATGATGAGCTCCAGAAGAGTCCATCCTCCTCCAGTTCAGTCAGATGGTCCTCCACGTCTCACTGTATAGAGGGCCAGAAGGCTTAGACTGAGGTGCCCCATCTTCCATCCATCACAGTCCCTAACCCGCCTGCAGCCTGATTCCCCTCTCTGCCCCCATGCACCTCGGCATCCAGCCACACCCAGTCCTGTCCTCCTCCACGTGTTCCAGCTGTGGGCTTCTCTTCCTCAATCCCCCTCCTGAGAAGGCCCCTTCCTTCTGCAGAGCCAGACCCAGCCCATCCTTCCCGGCTCCGTCCAAAAGCCACGTCCTCCAGTGAGGACTGTCTCTCCGTCCTTTGAACTCAGGAGAGCAGCCCAGGACCTGGTGGAGAATGTTCCTTCTTGTTCTAAGCTATTTGCGTATCTGGCCTAGATCCCCCTCAAGATTTTCCCACTCTCAGGTCTTTGTCCTATCACTCCTTCTGGTTTCTCTTCCTCCCAAAAGCTTCTGCAAGGCTTGGGCGGTGGTGGGAACATTGAGTCAAGGGAGGAAGGTGGCAATGGTGTCCGAGTTCTCAGCTGTGACCGTGGTGGGCCTCGTGGTGGGCTGTGAGGAACAAGATGGCAGCAGTGATGGAAACGGGCCAGCAAATCTGCCCCAGGCAGCCTGCCTTTGGCTTCATTTTGCAGCTGAACGACTCCGCTTGGGAAGAGAAATTAAGATGCCAGGCAGGGCTGGCCAGCCAGCCAAGCTCTATTGAACAAGCCTCGGCCTTCCAGGCCCTCTCCCCAGTCACAGATGGAACGCCTTATGAGAAAACGCACAGCACAGCGCCAGATAGAAACACTGAAGGCTCTTTGGCCGGGACGTCCCCCAGGAGAGAACACAATGTAGCCATAATTTATTGTATTCGATATTTTCACTTCCAATCTTATTTTTATAGACATTATTTCATAGGCTGCATCTTCAGCACAGATGGAAAAGATTCCGGCTTTGTAATAAGAGATGGTTTCTGGTGGGCCAGCCCACGGCTCTTCCTGTGTGTGAGTGAGCGCACGTGATCGTGCCCCTAGGTGAGGCTGGGAGATGCCATCACCGTGTGTTTGGACTTTGATTCAACAGTTCTGGGTTCACCTTTCCCAATGGCCGACCCCGTGTACTCCCGGGATGGAGAAAGTGACCAACACCATAGTGGGCCGGAGACAGGAGGGACAGGCCAGGCTTTGAAATACATTCCTGGCTCTGGCTGGAGCTTTTTTTGGAGTCTTCAAAAGGCCTTGGGCCTAGACCCCGAAGGGCAGAGTTGAAAGAAAGAGGCCCTCCGGGCTCGGTGGCTCAGCCTGTAATCCTGCGCTTTGGGAGGCTGAGGTGAGTGGATTGCCTGAGCCCGCGGTTCGAGACCCGCCTGGGCAACTTGACGAGACCTCATCTCTACAATAAATCAAAAAATTAGCCAGGCGTGGTAGCGCACGCCTGTAGTTCCAGCTACTTGGAAGGCTGAGGCGAAAGGATTGCGGAGCCCAGCAGGTCGAGGCTGCGGTGAACTGTTGAATCAAAGTCCAATCATGGTCACCGCAGCCTCGACCTGCTGGGTTCAGGTGCTCCTTCTGCCTCAGCCTTCTGAATAGCTGGAACCACAGGCATGTACCACAATGCCCGGCTGATTTTTTGATTTATTGTAGAGACAAGGCCTTGCCAAGTTGTCCAGGCTGGTCTCGAACCCCTGGACTTAGGCAATCTTCTTGCCTGCATGTCCCAAAGTGCTGGAATTACAGGCATGAGCCACCATGCCCAGCTTACTTGGGGGATCCTTGAGAGAGTTCCCATAGGCCCAAGGAAATGGTCATTCGTGCCCAGAAAGTTCTGCCCTTCCTGGGCCCAGGCATATCGGTCATCTCTGCTCTCTGTTGAGACATCACACCCCAGCTGGGGGGCTCGGTGAGGGGCTGAAAGTTCAGAAACAGGCATGGGTGGGGCTCTGCTCCAGGCAGCAGACGGGTTCGGGATGAAAGTGCCCGCCCCCCCGGACTGCTTGACAAGCCTGGCACAGGTGCCCAGTACAAAACACTAAGGAGCTACGTGTCAGGAAAGGTGACACCCAGGAGAGGAGGACACATCGCTGCCTGGCTGCCTCCCTTCCCTGAGGGAACCACATACCCACCAGGAATCCTGGGGAAGCCGCCTTCAGTCCCAAGGCTCCCAACCCCCACCCCTGGAAACTAGACCAAGCCATGGATCTCTGCCCTTGGACTTCCCAGGTGTGGAAGCCTATATAGGTCCTTTTTGGCTCAAGCCTGTTTGATTTGGTCTTCTGTCACATGCAGCTGAAAATGTCCCCAAAAATACACCAAATTAATAACTAACTATGAACTATGCTCAAAAGCAAAGAACTCACCGAGCCCCCCAGCTGGGGTGTGAACATGTGTCTCCTGAGGGTCGGAGTCCCACAGTCCTCCAGAAGAGAGAAGAGACTTCTGCCATGTCTAAGCACTACTGCCCCTGGACGTGGGCAAGAGAGACCCCGGCTCTGCCCCACACTTTGGAGGGCCGTGTCCCACACACATAGACACGTGCACGTGTGCACACACATGCACAGTTTCAAGGACACACGGACGCCTCTGTCCCTCGAGATCCCGCCCTCAGCACCAGCGCAATGTGAGCTCTGACCCCAAACATCCTCTCACCAGCAGCACCACTCAGGCCCAGGAAAGGGCTGCACATCTTTTGTGTATGTCTTTGAATCAAAAAGATACTGGGTCTCAGTGCTATGAAAATTTGCAGGTCCGGCTGCACTTCACATCAACATAGACACTCTGGAGTGCAGGGAGCATTGAATGGCTGGAGCAGTCAGGTAAGAGAAAGGCAGATTTCGTGGGTCGAACACTTCCCCTTGTGTAGCAAGAACGTGTCAGAGCAGCGGAACCTAAGAGCGACAGGCTTGCATTTTCATGCTTCTCTCTGTAGTTCCAGAAGTACTCACGAATCAGCCCAGTATTTGCTACATTTGAGAAGCATTTTCCGGGATAAATAAATCATGATTCTCCTACATTTGCACATATGTAGGTCAAGATGTAACACACATGAGGCATGACACGGACGCTTCACAATGGCAACTAGACAGACATGGAACGATGCCACAAGCGTGAATGATTTTATTTTTGTAAAAGTATTTACTAGGCTGGGCGTGGTGGCTCACATCTATAACCCAGCACTTTGGGAGGCTGAGGTGAGAGGATTGCCTGATCCCACGGGTTCGAGACCAGCCTGGGCAACTTGGTGAGACCTCATCTCTACAAAAAAATCAAATAATTAGCTGGGCATGGTGGCATGCACTTGTAGTCCCAGCTACTCGAGAAAATGAAGCAGAAGGATCGCCTGAGCTTAGCAGGTCAAGGCAGCGGTGGCTGTGAGCATGCCACCACACTCAAGCCTGGGCGACAAAGTGGGACTCCTACTCAAAAAAAGAAAAAAAACTGTTCACTAAGAGCTCCTTGAATTTTCAAGACTTACATTTTAAATGTGGCTTTATTTAAATATTTTATTTAAAATGTTTAATAAAGGTAAAATGTATCGGTTAAACTATTAGTTATATTGGCCTTTTAACTTTAATAGATAATTTTGAAGATTTTTAAAGAAAAATAACTCTTTAAAACTTATATGGAAAGTAATTTTATGTTTTGATCTTTTACAATTTACTAATTTGCAATTTTTATTAAAAATCAGTGTAATTGTTGTACTGTTTCGGTTATCCATTGCAGCATTAACAATCCCCAAAGCTTTTTTTTAGTCAGAGTCTCACTCTGTCACCCAGGCTGGAGTGCAGTGGCACAATCATGGCTACCACATCTACCCACTCAGGCAATCCCTCTGCCTCGGCCTTCCAAGTAACTGGGACTACAGGCATGGGCCACCATGCCTGGCTAATTTTTTTATTTTTTTGTAGATACAAGGTCTTGCCATGTTGTCCAGGCTGGTCTCAAACCCCCGGGTTCAGGCAATCCTCTAGCCTGGGCCTCCCAAAGTGCTGGGATTACTGGTGTGAGCCACCACTCCAGGCAATCCCCAAAATTTAAAGACTTAAAATAATTTTTGTCTCTTACAGTTCTGTGGGTTGACTGGACTTAGTGGTCACTTATAGGGACAGGTCTCACATGTGGCTGCAGTCAAATGCCAACAGCTGTAAAGTCCACTGTTGGCGCCACTGGACTGCATATCCAAGATGGTGGCACCTTCACTCATACATCTGGTGGTTCAGCTGGGATGGCTGAAACAAGAGGTGTCTGGCTGAATATATTGCTTACTCCATGTGGCCCTTCCACGTGGCTGGCTTGGCTTCCTCGTAGTATGGCAGTCTCAGAGGAATCGAACTAACGGGAAGGCGGGCTTACCCCCAAGCGAGCATTCTGAGACTGTCCAGGTGAGAGCCAAAAGGCTTCCCCATGACCTATCCTCATAAGTCAAGCAGCCTCATTGTCACTGCTTTCAATGGGTCAAAAGCAAGTCACAGAGACAGCCAAAGTCCTGAGTACCAAGAGGTGTGATTCACTGGGGGCTATCTTTGAAGACAAGCTACCACAAAGCCTGCCCTCTGGTCCCCAGGGTATTACATACTTCCCACTTGCAAAACACACTCACCTTCCAAGACCCAAGGTCTCAGTCATTAAGGCATCAGGTTCAGGCACTAAACCTGGGACCTCAACATCTGCATCAGGTCCAGGTGCAAAAGAGGCCCTCAGGTGTGGAACTTTGGCATCTGTGAACTTAAAGAGACAAGTTCTCTCCCCCACACCCAACATACCACAGTGAGGCAAACACAGGATAGCTGCAACAGACACTCCCATTCAAGGAGGAGGAGAAACCTGGGCAGAGCAATTCTGAACTCCAGCCAAGAGTGGGTCACCAGTTCCTCCATCAGGGCCTGGTCCTACTATCTGGGAGGAGTTGACTGTGCCTTTTAATTATCTTTTCTTTTCCATATGAAATGAAGCGTGTCTGCAGCCAAATACCTGCCTGCTTCCTGCCCACAGAAGAGGCCTTGTTTTCAGACAAGATCAGGCACATTCAGGATGGTATGGCCACAGACAAGGTCTCTTTTTCACCTTGAACTCTATCCCTTTCAACCCAACTGGATAAAATTCTTTCAAAAAACTTGTGGGTTTCTTATATATCAAATTATAATTTATTCCATTAGACAAAAGCCACATTCTCATTTGTTTCCAAAAAAGGCCTTCTCCCACTTTGGCTGCCTGCAAGACCGCCGTGGGATTCTCAGGAGTCCTGTGGTCTAGCAGACAGGAGCTAAGAGGCACACCCTGGAGATTCTTACAAGCCCTGCTATCTATCCAGACGGTCTGCAAACACACCCTTAGATTTCTCTGAGATCATCACTTCTCAACTTTTTGGCTAACATCGAGTAAAATTTGTCTGAGGTCTTTTTTTTTTATTTTTATTTTAAAGATGTGCGGTACAATTCAGGATTAGGTAAACAAGTGGTCATCATAATGGTAAAATTTGGTCCCTTTGTACCCTAGTTCGCCTGGTTTGAGATCAGGTACCATTATTGATGTTATGGGCCTCCCCTCTGTCTGAGGTCTTCACAAAGGGTCCTACAGCCTCACCCTCAACTTCATCTTGACCCGAGACCACATCCTATCGGCAGCACCCTGGATTTACTCTTTGCCCCCAAGATCATGTCTTATTTTGAGAGCCCTCTGCTGCTGGAACAAAAATCCCGGGATTCTTATATTTCCTGGATTCTGCTCAAAAGCTAAACAGTTCCCTCTTTAGATCATCCCTATCTTTTCCTGTTTTAGCAGAATCAGCTGCAAGAAGCTAATTAGCACTTTCAACACCTGGAAGTCACCTTCGCCAGATCCACAAGTTCATAGATGCCCTTCCTGCTTCTCACATCACTGCAAGTGACGGTCTCAGTGTTTCTGCCAGTGACTACCTAAGGCCACCTTTTGTCCAGCATCCCATATGTTTCTTCAAGGTTTTCCTCAAGGTTCTAAAGCTTCTGCCCTCCAACTATCCCAAAGAAAATGCCAGAGTTTGGGGGTTTTTGTTTGTTTGTTTGTTTTTTGAGACAGGGTCTTACTCTGTTGCTGAGGCCAGAGTGCAGATCATAGTGAGCTATCGCCTCAATCTCTCAAATTATCCTCCTGCCTCAGCCTACTGAGTAGGTGGGACTACAGGCTCATGCCACCATGACTGGCTAAGTTTTAGTTTTTGTAGAGATGGGATCTCACTATGTTGCCCAGGCTGCTGCCAAACTTCTGACCTCAAGTGATCCCACCCCCCCGCCACCCCCCCCACCCCACAATTTGCTGTATTACAGGTGTGAGCCACCATGCCCAGTCAGTTTTAGGTTTTTCTTACTACACATCGCTTCCAGCACTGTGGTACTCCTGGTATTTATGCCTTGTGTGGTCCTCCCACAGTGAGTCTGGGCTGGCCTATGACCCATGCTAACTAATGGAATGCGTAGAAGTACATTGCATAAGTTTTGGATGTACCCTTTCAGAGGACTGGCAGCTTCATCTTCTTCCCCATTAAAATACTCACTTCTGGGAGTTCTGAACATCTGTAAGAAGTCTAGCTACATCTTTGGAGAAAACACCTACTGTACTGAAAAAAGAGATCCAGAGATTACACAGAGAGTAAGAACAGACCAGCTATTCCAGAATCCCAGTCAAGCCTCCTGATGATTCTAGCCTCATCCACCACCTAACCACAACCGCATGAGAGTTCCCAAGCAAGAGCAGAAGAGGCGCTCAGCTGAGCCCAGTCAATTCACAGAACCATGAGTGATTGTCAAATGGTTGTTGTTCTCAGCCACTAAGTTTTGGGACAGTTTGTTATACAGCAATAGATAGCTGTAACAACTCTAAATACAACTTCCTTCCTTCTTTCCTTCTTCCTTTCTTTCTTTCAGAGCAGAGTCTCACCCTGTTGCTCAGGCTGGCATGCAGCTGCATGATCATAGCTCACTGTACCCTCAACCTCCTGGTCTCAAGGATTCTGCCACTCAGTCTCCCAAAATGCTGGGATTACAGGTGTGAGCCACCA
>CAUYQG010171156.1:0-12328 GCA_963574415.1 Tarsius wallacei | reverse complement strand
GTCTTTTATTTTAGTTGTGGGACCAAATGACATTTTGCACAATTTGAGCCAAATTTTAAAAGTCCTTTGAAAGTATATTTCTTTCTTTTTTTTTTTTGAGTTGGAGTCTCACTCTGTCGCCCAGACTGGAGTGCAGTGGCCGCTCCCGGCTACCGCAGCCTCGACCTGCTGGGCTCCGGCGATCCTTCTGCCTCAGCCTTCCAAATAGCTGGAACTACAGCCGCGCGCTAAAACACCTGGCAAATTTTTTGATTTACTGTAGAGATGAAGTCTTGCCAAGTTGCCCAGGTCTCAGGCAATCCACTCACCTCAGCCTCCCAAGGCGTGGGAGTACAGGCTGAGCCACCAAGCCCGGCTTCTATTCATCTTTAACAAGTTTTTTGGAAATTATGTAACTAGCTGGTAATTTTTTTCTGTAATATTCAAGATATGTCTGAAAGTTTCATCTTTAATTAAATTGGACATTAAAAACAATATATTAAAGCATCACTTTTTCAGTTAAAAAAACAACATGGTTTTGAAAAATCTGAACAATGTTAGAATGAGAACACGAATATTCACATAAGTCATTCAAAACTCTAGTCTAAAATCCAGAAAATCAGTGGATCGCCTTGTAAATTTTGTAAAGAAATTTGCTGTGGGAACTTTAATTTTCAGAATTTCTGACTAGCACATTTTCCTGCATAAACATAGCAGCATGCTTAGTTATTTTCCCGTAAGAAGGAAGTAATTTGACACAACGTGTCTCCCTTAACGGAGAAAAAAATTTAGAGCCGTAGTAATACCCTTAATTTAACTAGGTTATCTCAGCCCCTGATTCCCTTGGCACGTATGATTGCAGAAACACGTGTTCACATAGGAAGCTGGGTGCACAGAGGAAGCATTTCCTCCTGACATCATTAAACAATCATGTTTATTCTACGGATGTTGTGAACACACTCGATTCCCGAGAGCCCATACTTCCCTTGGGTTTTGTGTGGAATGAATAAACGCTGGTCAGAGGATGTCACGGCCTTGTGAGCGAGGGAGGAACGGGGAACTTGGCCCTGGTAGAAGTGGGTGGGGTTGATGGCAGTGGAGTGGACTGCTTTTGGAATTAATACTCATGGCCCTGCAGGGGTAATCCAAGGAGCCACAGCCTTTATTTAGCAAAGCAGGAGCTTCCTGCCTTCTGATTCAGTTTAGGGCTGATGCTGTGGGGATAAATGTGCAACCAGTACATTTTTGCTTATGTTTAATATCCATTTAGAAGTTCTATATGGAATAAGAATCTTATTCCAAACAGATATTCTTGAAAAGAGCTTGATTGCAATGATCATTAAGAGCAGTGTCCCAAATTACAGCTTTTTTTTCCTAGAAAATAAACTTAATTTTGAACACACGAACAATTTGACATGAAACCAATTTCCTTCTTTTCTTTTTTTTCTGAGTTGGAGTCTCACTTTGTTGCCCAGGCTGGAGTGCAGTGACACAATCACAGCTCACTGCAGCTTTGACCTCCTGGGCCCAGGCGATCCTTCTGCTTCAGCCTTCCTAGTAGCTGGGACTACAGGTGCCACCACGCCCAGCTAATTTTTTTTATTTTTTGTAGAAATGAGGTCTCAGTGTGTTGCCCAGGCTAGTCTCAAACTCCTAGGCTCAAGCAATCTTCCTGCCTCGGCCTCCTAAAGTGCCGGAATTACAGGCATAAGCCATTGCGTCTGGCCAGCCAATTTCCTTCTTAAGTATGAATCAAGTAATGACCTTAGAAGACTGTGCTTTGTGATTGGTGACAGCATGTTGTGGAGGCTGTATTGTCACAGCAGTTGGTGACTTTTGGATTTGTGTTTGAATCTTTGAGGTCTAACTTGTTTTTTCTGTTTTTTTGTTTGTTTTTTGAGTTGGAGTCTCACTCTGTCGCTCAGACTGGAGTGCAGTGGCACGCTTCCGGCCACCGCAGCCTCGACCTGCTGGGCTCCGGCGATCCTTCTGCCTCAGCCTTCCGAGTAGCCAGGACTACAGGCGCGCGCTAATTTTTGATTTATTGTAGAGATGAGGTCTCGCCAAGTTGCCCAGGCGGGTCTTAAACCCGCGGGCTCAGGCAATCCACTCACCTCGGCCTCCCAAGGTGCGGGATTACAGGCTGAGCCACCGAACCCAGCCTCTAACAGTTTCAATTCTGGTCATCAGCCAAGGGCAAAGGTGCCTGAGGCGCTGCGCAGGTCCTGTTCTGTGGGGGCGAGGGAGACACTGAGACAGACACCCTCCCCCTGTCCCCAGCACACACACCTGAGACCCTTTGGAAAGGAGCTGATTTGTGCGGCCTTTGTTCTTTGTTTTGATTCTCAGCTTTTCATTGTAAATGAAGAGAATTTTCTCATGACTAAGTTGTGTTTGATGTGCAATTAGGAATAATTATTGAAACAATACAATGAGGAAGGAAGGAACCCTTTTTATTTCCTTTCTCCCAGAACACGAATGGCATCCTGGCCATGCTGGACGAAGAATGCCTGCGGCCCGGCACGGTCACCGACGAGACCTTCCTAGAAAAGCTCAACCAAGTCTGCGCCACCCACCAGCACTTTGAGAGCAGGATGAGCAAGTGCTCCCGGTTCCTCAATGACACGACCCTGCCCCACAGCTGCTTCCGGATCCAACACTATGCTGGCAAGGTACAGGCAGCTGGGAGGTCCCCACCGCGCCTGGGGAGAGAATGCCTGGCGCTGTCAATGCGGGAGGCCAAGTCGGACTGCTGAGATGCTTGGATTAGTTCATGTCAATAGAAATAGAATCTGGACAATGAGTTAACAAAATCTTATTAACAACATGAAGAACCGAAAGCAAAGCCAGTGGGCTTAATGAAGAGTCCAGATAAACTTTAAAAGTCAATTTTGTTATTTTCAAGCTCTAAGCTATCCTATAAAAAAAATCTGCCAACACTAATAAAGGAGATTTGGCAATAAAAATTAGGAGTCACTAAAGACTTCAAATAAAGTTTTGAAAGCACAAGACATTTAGCAAAAATGATGAAGTCTTAGATTGAGGTTATGAAACAACATAGAAAACATCTACTTTTTTTAAAAAGCACTATTTTGATTACTAATCGAGGGAATTAATTTTATGTCATCTAATATCTAAAGATAGTCCAAAGCACTTGGCAAATGATTTGTTTTTAGAATCCCAAAAGACTATTAATTAGAATAATACTTCCTTTCTTATAAGAGTACAAACGTCAACGTTCTTAATTATGTACTTGTAAAAAAATTAAGTGTGTAGTATCTAAATTACCTTTAACTTCCAAATGTTAGGACTTGGTAGCTCATTATTTTTTATTAACCTATGTTATGAAAAAATAACGTTTCTGATCAGTTTCTCTGCTGCTTCAGGGTATCTGTAAAAACGTTACTGTTATTTCTGTTTTCCCCTGTCTACTTTTAAACAGACTAGAATTAGTACATGCGAGCTAAAAAATAAAAGTGAAACCTCAAAATATATTCAAACACCAAAAAAATCCGAACTCCTTTGAAAATGTTATGATAACATTTTTGGAGTTTATTCTTGCAAATCCTGAATGGTAATAGAATTTATTTTGATCTCTTCTGTGATGCAGACAGATGGAATTTAAACTTGGAGGCAGACTTGGTGTGAGAGTGGTGGTGCGCTGGGGACTTTTTTATGGCGAGGGAGGGGACTATGGTGTCGTTGGACTGGGAGCGTTTTTAGTAGGTGTTTGACATGAGCATGTGCAGCGCACCAGCTGTTGCATTCCTTGTGTTGTCCGTAGGTGCTGTACCGGGTGGAAGGCTTTGTTGACAAAAACAATGACCTTCTCTACCGAGACCTGTCCCAAGCCATGTGGAAGGCCAGCCATGCCCTCATCAAGTCTTTGTTCCCTGAAGGGAACCCCGCCAAGATCAACCTGAAAAGGCCTCCCACAGCTGGCTCACAATTCAAGGCATCCGTGGCCACTCTGATGAAGAATCTGCAGACCAAGAACCCAAACTATATCAGGTATTGCTGGCACATAAAACCCTTCGGCAACTCAAGTGTGAGCACACTCTGAAGGAATCTTATTTTCCTGTCTCCTTAAATCTGAGTGTAGCCCATGCAGAGGATAACTAAAGTACTTACAGATCAAATCATACGGTTTCTGGGGTTGGCCTAAAAAATAAGATAGCAAAAAAAAATGAAGGAAAGAAAAGGTGGGGGATGATAATGGATACGAAGTAAAACTTGTGGGTTGACACCCAGAGGTTTTCAATTTTCTGTATATTTGAATTTTTTTAATAAGTTAAGAAACAAAATGTAAATGTTTTTTCTGGTCAGAGTTTTGCAGAAAACTCTTCTGTTAGCTTCATTTCGGATTCTTTTATGTTAACTTAGAGCCGAGCAACTGGGGCTGTAGTTACAATCTGTTGCTTGCTAGGCGATGTGGGCCGCTTTCTCCCTGTGAGTGGTGTGGGCCTGGGGGAAGTAATGATTCCTAAGACAACCTAGATGTTCTCAAGGCAACAACTTAAAAGTCTTGGTCTCTCTTTTTCCTGCTTCCGCGTCACCTTAGTTATAACTCTGTCAAGGTTCAGTAAAGACCAGCTGGGATTAGAGTTTGCCATGTGTGTATTTGGGGAACCAAATAATAGAAGGTGTGTGTCTGATGGGTCAGGTTTCAGGTAGCATGCCCAGACCCATAAACAGCTTCTACAGTTGTCTTTGAAACTTCAGTTATGAGGAAACTAGAATGAAGAACATTTTTGTGTTTGGCTTGTTTATCTGATACTTAAATTAGTAGAAATGTAAGTAGGCAAAATCTTCCTGGTTTGATTGCAGTCAGCTTAGAACTTACATTGGGAGAGGATCTTATTTTCAAAAAGAAACTTCCTGTAATTAGTTACTTTTGTCAAGACATAAAACATTTCCATCACCTTAGAAAGTTCTTTAATTCCCCTTCCTCTTGAGGTTTTTTGCATCTTCTCTAAGCAATCTTAATTAATAAACCCCAAGTTTGTGAATATATTATCATATGTTTTCTGATAGAAGCTTTGTAGTTTGAGATTTCATGTTTAGGTATCCGGTTGATCTGCCGCCATATTGAAAATAAAATAACCTCTTTTATTTTTATTTTTCATTTTTTCATTTTGGCTTTGTTGATAATCAGTTGAATGTATATGGCAGGGGGCAAAAATACCTGGGATTATCTTTTAGAGGGTGGGCCACTTGTAGTACACTTAGAATTTATTCTTTCAGATCAGTCAATCAAAGTTTTTATCTGGAAGCTTTTAGAAGGTTGTATCACGATTTGCGGAAGAAACATCCCAAGTTGTGGCAAACAAGTGACTGGTTCTTCAACCATAACAATGCACCTGCCTGCATGGCCCTGAGTGTTCCACTGTTTTTGACCAAATACGGGGTGACCCCACACCCCACTCTCCCTATTCACCCAATCTCCCCGCCAAGCGACTTTTTTTTTGTTTTCCCAAATGAAAAGAGTCCTCAAAAAGGGAAACATTTTGCCAACATGGAAGAGGTGAAACAAAAAGCAGCAGAAGCTCTAAAAGGCAGTGAAATTGATGAGTTCAAAAACTGTTTTGAGCAGTGGAAAAAGCATCTCGATAGGTGTATTGCACCAAATAGAGAGTACTTTGAAGGTGACTGAAGTTTAGACCTATAAGAATCTATACACGATTTTTAAAAAATAAATTCTGGTTTTTTGGGGTCCTTCCTCATATGTAAGGCTCTGAACTTAGTTGACTGTCTCATTGATCTGTCTACCTTTTTAAGTCAGACTGTTTCATTGATCTGTCTACCTTTTTAAGTCAAAGTGTAGACATTATTTTTATAAATGGTAAAAGGAAAAGCAAAATACCAAGGCCAAACTGGCTGAGATGTAGTTGTCCACCTATTGTGTATGTGTGCAGTTACTTGACATTTGTAGTTAGATAGTTGCAGTCATGAATGTTTAATAATTGTATTGTGGGACATAGTATTGCTGCAATGTGATCCAAAACTAATAATGACTTAAACAAGATTGATATTTTATCCTTGTATAACATCTAAGTGTGAAGACACCAGGGCTGCTATGGCAGCTTCTTCTGTTTTGCAGCTTTGCCATTTCTGGGGTGTTTTCTTTGTCAACATGTCAAAGATGACTGCCTCCATGTCAGTATCCATGGCCAGCAGTGAACAGGAGAGGACCAGACAGAACATGGAGCAGAAACACAGACATTCCCTTCCTCTGATCCTAGTGGCTAGCAGTTGCTCAGCTGGCCATAGCTGCCTGCCAAGGCTTCTGGAAAGTATAGTCTTTACCTGGGCAGCACATGCCCTGTTAAAAAAGAACAAACACAGGAAGGCAACAGGGTTTTTTATATCTTTTTTTGTTGAGGCATTATTTATTTATTTATTTTGAGTTGGCGTCTCACTCCGTCGCCCAGACTGGAGTAGAGTGGCCGCTTCCAGCCACCGCAGCCTCGACCTGCTGGGCTCCGGGGATCCTTCCACCTCAGCCTTCCGAGTAGCCGGAACTACAGGCGTGCACTACCACGCCCAGCTAATTTTTTTTTTAATTTATTGTAGAGATGAGGTTTCGCCTGCCCAGGCGGGTCTCGAACCCGCGGGCTCCGGCAAATCCACTCACCTCAGCCTCCCAAGGCGCGGGATTACAGGCTGAGCCACCGAGCCCGGCTGAGGCATTATTTATATACAGGAAAGTGAATGGATCTTAACTGAAGAGGTTGTTGATGGGTTTTTTTTGTTTTTATTTTGAGTTGGAGTCTTCCTCTTTTGCCAAATTGGAGTGTAGTGGCACACTCATGGCTTACCACAGCCTCGACCTCCTGGGCTCAGGTGATCCTTCCACCTCAGCCTCCTAAGTAGCTGGTACTACAGGCACGTGCCACCATGCCCAACTAAGTTTTTAATTTTTTTGTAGAGATGAAGTCTCACTGTGCTGAGATTACAGGAGTGAGCTACTATGCCTGGCTGCTTGTTGAATTTTTACTTGCGTATGTACTTGTGTTATCCCATCCAGCCCAAGATGTAAAACATTTCCATCATTCCAGAAGGTTCCCTTGAGCCCCTTCCATGTCAGTCCCTGTCACTACCTCTTTCCAGAAGTATCAGCACCACTGATTTTTCACCATGGATTCGTTTTGCTTGAACTTCATGTAAATGGAGTCATGCCACATGTTCTCTTTTGTCAGACTTTTTTTGCCCAATGAGATGTCAAAGAAACTCATCCGTGGTGTTGCATGTGTTAGTTCTTTTTTTAAATAGCTACGCATGCAATGTGTGTTTATTTTTGGGTTGTTGTAAAATGATGTGAAATAATTTCAAAGGAAATGACTAGGTTTCCCAAGAATAACAAATGATGATGTTATTGTGAAATGATTGTACATAAAATACTTTGTAAAACATGGATAGTTATACCCATGGGAGGCAGAATTTGAGACTGAGAATCTGTGTAATCTCTTAGGTGTATCAAACCGAATGATAAAAAGGCTGCCCACATCTTCAACGAGGCTCTGGTGTGCCATCAGATCAGATACTTGGGCCTTCTGGAGAATGTTCGCGTGCGGAGGGCAGGCTATGCCTTCAGGCAGGCCTATGAACCTTGCCTGGAAAGATACAAAATGCTTTGTAAACAAACATGGCCTCACTGGAAAGGACCAGCCAGGTAAGAAATTCGTGGACCATATTTAATAATGAATATCTTAAGTATAACAAATAATGCGTTTTTTACCACATGCTGTTAGGCAAAAGAGAATTCTTCGAAAAATTTGGTATAACCTCTGTTTTGAACCCTCTTCTCCTACAATATCATTTTGTCCTAATTCTTGATTATTTATAGAGGTCTCGATTTTCTTGAAGGTCAAAACAGCACTTATTAAATCCACATTTGAGAGGCCAGGCATGATTACTCACTTTGGGAGACTGAGGGAGGAGGATTGCTTGAATCCAGGAGTTTGAGATCAGCCTGGGCAACATAGTGAGACCTTGTCTCTACAAAGAAAAATTTAAAAATTAGCCAGGCATAGTGGTACATGCCTGTAGTCCCAGCTTCTTGGGAGGCTGACATGGGAGGATCACTTGATCTCAGGACTTTGAGGATGCAGTGAGCTATGACTGCACCATTATACTCCAGTCTGGGTGACAGAATGAGACCCTGTCCCCCCAAAATAAAAAGAGATAAATCTATATTTGGAACTTGCCTATTAATAAGATTGTAAAACCATGCCTACCATAAGCATGTATGTGGTAATCTGTATTTTATATGTATGCAGTATAAGTCCCTTACATATGAATGAATGCATCTGTAAGTCCAGTTTGTTCGTAAGTCTAACAAAGTTAGCCTAGGTACCCAGCTAACACAATCAGCTATATAGGACTGTACTATAACAGGTTTATAATACTTTTCACACAAATAATAAATAGAAAACAATCACAAAAAACAAAGAGAACATTTTTTAATCTTACAGTACAGTGCCTTGAAAAGTACACTTTGATACAGTATCAGCGACATGTCTGCTGCTTTTATACTTGCTTCCAGACATCCTGGGCTTGGAATAAAAATACTGTACTATACCCTATGCAGTACTGTACAGCAGAGTACACAAAAGCACAACCCACTTGTAGAGGATGCGCGCATGTGAACAACGTATGTCAGACACATGAACTAACTTACATTATTGGACATGTGAGCGCACATCTTTGAAAGTTCGCAACTTGAAGGTTTGTGTGTAGAAGACTTATTTACTGTATTTGTGTAGAATTACAGAAGGGCAGAGTTGTAGGCATATTGGATTATCCACCACTCTCAGCTTGTCACATTTCACAGAAATTTGTCCCCAGGAAGAGTCATTGGGTAGAGGTGAACGGCCCACTCTTGTTTGTTTTGTAAAGACAAGTTCTCGCTGTGTTGCCCAGGCTGGACTCGGATTCCTGGGCTCAAGCGAACCTCCCACCTCAGCCTCCTAAAGTTCTGGGATTACAGGCATGAGACACCATGCCTGGCTTGGGTACCCCTCTTTGCCTAGGTCTGCACCAGCTGAGATACAGGTATCAGGAGCTGATGGGATTCATAGTCTCAGCGTTATTGCTAAGGAAGCTGGGTTGCATAATGTGGCTTGGACTCGGCCTTTAGTGGTCTGCCCTGTATGTACTCACCCATCCAGACCTGGATAGTGCTGGACACTGCAGGCCCATCCCGCTGAGCTTCCTCAAGCCCTGCAAGCTGTCCTGCGTGCAGAGAGACCTGTGGACTGGTGGCTGCCACTGCAGGAGAGAAGTCAGCCTGGCCTATCAACAACCGCCTTCTGCTCTTGCCAGTTAGAGAGGTTGCCCTTTCTCTGCGAGTGTAGATGCTTTCCCCTGAATACTACCAGAGGACCAGCATGCCTGCTTCATGGACCTAGGCAAGAACTGGAGATTTCATTTCACTGCACTGGTGTTGCCCCATATGATCTGTGTCCCTGGCCTTCTACAGGAACATCACCGGTATTAAGACACTCATCCTGCACTGTAAGAAGATTTAGAAGCTCCAGGCATAGTGTATGGTCTCTAATGCCTAATTGAAGCAGCATGTGGGATCTAGGTACTATTCCAGTTCCCACTGCTGAGTTCCAGGGTATCATGGTAAATGTGTACCATAATACTGAATGTGTGTTCACTCCCTGTTTGGTGTCTGGTCCATAGGTTGGTGAAGCAAAATTTGTCTTTTTAGTTTTTTTTTTCTTTTTTTGTGTGTTTCTTTGTTTTTGTTTTTGTTTTGAGGCAAGGTCTCACTTTGTTGCCTAGGCTGCAGTTCAGTGGCATGATTACAGCTCACTGCAGCCTTGACTTCCTGGGCTCAGGCGATCCTTCCCCCCACCCAGCCTCTTGAGTAACTGGGACTATAGACACGCACTATCACACGGGCCAATTTTTTGACTTTTTGTAGAGACAAGGTCTCTGTGTTGCCCAGGTTGGCCTCAAACTTGTGGCTTCAAGTAATCCTCCTGCCTCGGCCTTCTAAAATGCTGGGATCATAGGTGTGAGCCACTGTGCTCGACCAAGATTTAGTTTTAAAGACTGATATTAGCCAGGTGGTGGCTCACACCTTAATCCCAGCACTTTAGGAGGCTGAGGCAGGAGGACTGCTTGAAGGCTAGAGGATCCAGATCAGCCTGGACAACATAGCAAGACCTCATCTCTACTGAAAAAAAAAATTGATGTCAAAACTGGAGTCCAGGATGGAGAGACCAGAGCCAAGTCCAACCCTGCTCCTGCCATGTAAGGCCCATGTTCTCCAGCGTCCTGCTGACCCAGCACTCAACACTCTTTCTCAGGGGCAGGAACAATGTTTACAGTGTTTTCAGGAACTCACTGAGTGGGTTGAGGATAGATGCGAGTTTCTTGCACACCATCCTGGCCTTGGCTGGGATATCATGATAAGGAAGTTTGATACAAGAATTGCTTCTTCTTTGAAGTCCAGAAATTGACTTTGATGCCACATTTCCTTAGAATACATTGTTCTGAACCCAGATTTACTTTTTTAATGTTTATGGGATTTGGTTAACTTGGGGATTTCTGTGATGGAAGGATGATTACTGAAAGAGCAGTTACCTTTGGAAATGAAGTGATTTTTTTGTAACCACCTGATATCATAATACAAGCTAATATAAAGCTGTTTTTGTAGCTCAGAAAACTCATTGTTTTTATTTTGTTTGTTTTCTTAAGGTCTGGTGTGGAGGTCCTGTTTAATGAATTGGAGATTCCTGTGGAAGAATACTCCTTTGGTAGATCAAAGATATTCATTCGAAACCCAAGAACAGTATGTAACCAAAACCTTTATGCTCTGAAATTAAGTTAGATTCATATGGGCAACTTTTTATTTTTTTATTTTAGAGGTGAGGTCTTGCTATATTGCCCAGGCTGGTCTCGAATTGCAGGGCTCAAGCCATCCTCCTACCTCAGCCGCCCAAAGTGCTAAAATTAACAGGTGTGAACCACCACACATGGCCTCATTTAGGCAACTTCTTAAAATCTGTTTAACTTTATAACATCACCTGAGTTGCTACTATGAACGCCATACTCTTACATTTATCTGCAAATGACCATGAGGACAGGGCAGATAACAGATAATGGAAAAATGTTTATGTTTTATGAACTGTCAAAGTCATTGATCTGATAGTTCAAAGACTATTTTACAACATTTAGGAAATCATAAACTGTTACTGTAACATTACAAGCTCCCCAATTCATAGCAAGGGCAGGCGGATTCAGTCTGTATTTGTAATATCTGAATTACACATTAATTTTAGGAATCACAGTCCTATTATTTAGAGGTAGGAGAAGGCATTAACATGAAAACTTTTTTAAGTTAAAAAGAGCACCTTTAACCTCATAGAACCTCAAGGGAACCTTTTTATAAATGAATAAACGAGCATGAAGTAGAATTAGTGTAGCAATTGAATGGTAATTTGGAAACAGATTTTGGAAAGTATTTACATTGTTGGAGAGAATCTGCCAGCATCTGTGTTTTATTAGTCATCTGCATCTTCATGCAAAGTGTGGAGGGAAACATAAGCGTTAAGTGTGGAGGGAACGAAACATTCAGCCCCCTCTCTGATTTGTCACAAATTCTGAATTACTGGAGTAAAAATTGTGAGTCTTTCATGAATTCATCAAAAATAGTTTTCTTCTGAGCCACTCTCCATATTATGCACAATTGATAGGATTCTTCAGTTTTCTTCCTCAACACGATGAATTCTAGTATTATGGTATCTCATCTTTGGAGAATTCCCTCCCTGTGTGGCTGTAGAGGGTTTTTGATAAGCCTGCCTGTCATTTCTTTTATCAGCTATTCAAGCTGGAAGACCTGAGGAAGCAGCGGCTCGAGGATCTGGCCACACTCATCCAGAAGGTCTACCGGGGCTGGAAGTGCCGCACGCGCTTCCTGCTGATGAAGAGGAGCCAAGTCGTGGTTGCAGCCTGGTACAGGAGATACGCGGTACGGGTCCTGTCACTTTTAACCTCTCATAACACTGCTGCCTTGACAACCTTGGTTAGGTACTTATAGACCATGTATGTAGTTTTTACATATTTAATTCTCCCAACAACCTTAGGAGATAAATGCATGCTCTTATGATTCTTTTTATTTATTTATTTATTTATTTATTTATTTATTTTTTTGAGTTGGAGTCTCACTCTGTCGCCCAGACTGGAGTGCAGGGGCCGCTCCCGGCCACCGCAGCCTCGACCTGCTGGGCTCCGGCTATCCTTCTGCCTCAGCCTTCCAAGTAGCTGGAACTACAGGCGCATGCTACCACGCCCGGCTAATTTTTGATTTATTGTAGAGATGAGGTCTCGCCAA
>CAUYQG010171153.1:0-41685 GCA_963574415.1 Tarsius wallacei | reverse complement strand
ATTTTTAAATTGGTATTTTTTTAAATTCCCACAACTCCACATGTGGGAAGGGCATTCCACTAACCCAAACCATTAAAAAAAAAAAAAAAAAAAGGCACACAAAATGTGCATTTTGGTTGAAGAAATGTTTTCCCTTGCAGTTCTGCAGAGGTGCCCGGGCAGAGAAAGAGATTAGAAGGCCTTCTCTGGCTTCAGCCAGCACAGCTCAACTTCATCTACATCTCTTTTGTGTGTTTGTTTCTTAAGAAATATTCTATTTGAAGAAGGAGTTCTAATGTTTAAATTTATAAACTACTGGATTATAGGGAATACAAAGGAAATGACTTTGCTCAAGTAAAAATAAAGCATTCAATTTAAATAGGGCATGAAGGCTTATTGCACAAAGTGTATGGATCAATAATTTAGCTATCTGGGAATAAAAACCTATCTAAGCCTTCTTCTTGTACCATTCAACTAAATGAGTTCCACTCGAGTGAGAGAGTTAAATGTAAAAAATAGATTTTATCTGATCTGTGGTTAGAAATATTTTTCTCAGTTGAAAAGCAGAAGTAATCATAAATGAAAAGATAAAATGATTATTCTGCCTAAGTAAATAAAATGTGTATACTTTAATTAAAAAGTCAAAAATAAAACTAAGATACAAACTTAGAAAAATATTTGTAAGATGTGTCAAAAGTTAATTTTTTATATTAAGTGGATACAATTGAAAAGACGAAAAATAGGTAAGGGTAATGAACTATTAGCAAAAGAGGAAATATAACTGACAAGTAAACTAATAAAAGCATATTTGTGTTTACTTATTTAATATATGCAAATTTGAATGCAAGAGCATTATCTGCTTATAAAATCAGCTGAGATATAATCTCTACTGACAACTAGTGAGATGCAGATACTGCAGAACAATAGTGACTTTCCTATACCCTGGGATGGAGCATAAATGGAAACAAGCTTTCAGGATGGTGGTGGTGACAGGAATAGGGGGAGTTAGTCATTATATACTAGAAAGCTTTTGTCAAGTCTCATTTCACTTTAATCCTGTAATTCTACTTGTAAGAACTTAACACGAGCACAAATTTTAAATCTAAGATATGAACAAAAATTTGTAGACAAAGATATATTATGAAGCAATATTCATAATAGTAAAAAATTGGAAACAATATATATATCCAACGTTATGGTAATCATTAAGTAATCTTTGATGCCTTTAGTACAATGGTTAGAGTTTCTAGCAACCTAGCAAAATTCTTATGATGTCTTTGCTGAAAATTAAGCAGGCTATAAAAGGGTATCTACATAATTATCCCAACTAAATGAGCAAAAAGCATTAAGAGTGGAGTGAAATATGTCAAATTAGTTTTTAAAGTGAAAAAAAAAAGTTGCCTCTTAGAGGTAAATTTATGTGTGATTCTTTTTCCTGCGTCTTTCCTGTTCTTTCCAGATTTTATATAAGCAGGTATTACTTTTATCATGAGTTGCAAACATGTAGCCAAGTATATAAAATATAGAAGAGAGTAACTTAGTGTAAGGACTAAATTAAATTCAAGAGCTGATTCTTACAACTTAAATGTGTGTGCACATATATACAAACCTATGCATTTACATGTGTATGTATAAGCATATAAATTCCTTAACATGACCTAATAAAGTATATTTGTGATAAAAGAAATAAAAAGTAGTGGAATTTAAAAGAACACTCTTAGTCAGGCATAGTGGCTCACGCCTGTAATCCCAGCACTTTGGGAGGCTGAGGTGAGAGGATTGCCTGAGCCTGGGCAACATAGTGAGACCTTGTCTCCACAATTAATCAAAAAAGTAACCGGGCGTGGTAGCGCATGGCTATGGTTCCAGCTGAGGTGGAAGGGCCTCCTGAGCCCAGAAGTTGAGGCTGCAGTGACCACGAGTGCACCACTGCCACTGCACTCCAGCCTGGGTTACAGAGTAAGACTCCAACTCAAAAAAAAAAAAAAAAGAAAAGAAACAAAAAAAACATGAATAGTACAAGAATTAATGGACTTCATTAAAATAAAAACTACCACTCACAATATATGGCTTATATTTGGAAGTAGAATAAAGCCTTACAACTCAATACTAGGAAGAAAATAAACCCAAGTAAAAAAATAGGTAAAATATTTAAAACCTACTTCACAAAATAAGGTATGCGCACTGCCAATTTAAAAAAAATCCAATATCACTAGGGAAATGCAAATTAAAGTTACAACGAGTTACACACTGATGCAAAATGGTATGATCACTTTGGGAAACACTGGCAGTATTTTATATTTAACTTTATAGTTAAATATACATTTAACATATGACTCATCAATCTCACTCCTAGCTACTTATCCAAAAGAAATGAAAACGTGTCCATACAAAATCTTGTATGTGAATATTCATAGCCATCTTATATTCATAGTAGCCTCTAAAACTGCAACAACTCAAACATCTATCAACTGGTAAATGTAAAAAGTAGCATATCCATACTATGGCATATGGTATACTACTCAACAATAAAGAGGAACAAAGGACACAGCATTAATATACAAAATGACACTGATGGCTCTCAAAAGTCATGTGCTAAGAACTCAAAAGTCACCTACTATGATTCCATTTGTACAATGATCTAGCAAAGTGAAAACAACTATCAGATCAATACTATCAATAGTAGTCAAAACCACTATTTTCTCAGAATGTAAGAGAAGGTACCATATAGAAGGATGAGAAGACTTTTGAAATATTCTTGATTATGCTGTAATTACCAAAATTCACCAAACTTAAAGTTGGTGAATATCTGAATTACACCTCAATAAAATATAAAATTATGAGAATAAAAAATTTCAAAGATTGTTATTGCCATGTCATTTCACAAAAAATGGAGAATAATTATAGGAATATTATCATAACAAATAATTACCTAATCTTGTTATACCTCTATTTAGTTCCTAAAGTCAATGAAACCCTGACATAAGTATAAGCCACTCAAAGAATCATTCCTATACTTAATGTAATGCATATCATTAATTAAGCTTTCACAAATTTCAGGGTCTTATAAAGAGACTAGTTCACAGGTAAGACTTCAGTAAATAATGTCTCATACATATGAGATAAACTTACAAATAATTTCCTAAATCCTGGAATGGGTTGCTTGTAAGCACTAGCACAACTGTTCCTACCAAGTCAGATGTTTGCTTATCAAGGAGTGATTGAGTTTGTTCTCAGATCTGTTTCTGACAACTTTCCTTTTATATCAGGAAAATTCTTGCTACAAGTAACAGAACATGAAATTTTGAGCAATGGAAAAATTATTATTTTAATTAATAAGAAATGTCACAGTAGAGTGGCTGCACCATTTGCAGACTCAACCATATAAGATGTCCTTTGGACCAGCTTATTTGTAATCCCTCTGATTTCAAGATGACTGTACAAACTCCAAGAATTGTGTATTCATAAGACAATGTTGAAAACCTTTTTCAATAATAATGTACCCTTCCTAGAAAGTCAGTTAGCTGACTTCCATGTATATCTTATTGACCCAAGTTGACTTTTTTCCCCTCCAGATTGGCATTTTAGTAACATTTATCATATAAGTAATACAAAGAAAAACTGTATAATTAAAAAAGTGGTAGGAAGTTAAAGGCTGAACAAATTTTGCATTCGAACTATCTGACTGGAATAGCAAAACCCCCATCATTCTGATCTCTTACCCTTTGCTGGATCATGTGCCATGGGTTATAGGTTTGAAGACAGGAGTCTCCAGTCTGACACCTAATTGGAAGAATCTTCCCAGTTTCCCATCACTGTTTAGAAGACTGTTTTCCCACAGAAACACTGTTATATGAAGTTGCTAATTTTTAAAATAATATTAGTATAGTAATATACTTTAGATAGAAGAACTACATTTTGTTGACTTACCTAGAGATCTAACTATCATTCTAGGCTAATGACTCGCAAATCTATAACTCCAGATTGAAATGCTCACATTAACTTCATACTCACATGTCCAACAGTAATAGCTAATAATTCCACTTGAACAGATGTCTAATAAGCATCTCAAACTTAACATGTTTGAAACTGAGCTCTTAATATTCTCTGCAAAGCCTGCTCCTCCAGCAATTTTCTCCATCACAGTTAATGATATGTGCATACTTCCATGCAGAGAACATAACTCATACCTTCTCTCATAACCTACATCTGAACAGTGAACAAATCTATAACCTGATCACTTACCAAAGATATTGCATACCAACCAGATCCTGAGCCTAGTTAATTGCAACAGACCTCTCAGTGGTTTCCCTGCTCCTGCCTCCCTGCATCTTCACTCTACCTCTGCTCTTAACAGAGAAAAACAAAGTGTGATCATACCACTACTGTTAGTAAAAATCCCTTACTGCCTGTTTGGCTTTATCTTCCGCTACTAAATTCTTTGATTACTGAATATTTTGCTTCAAATCTCAAAGCTGTTGCTCAGATAGGAGCTAATTTCTTTAAGGAAACAGTTTGAATGTCTACAAGGGTTATGATAAAAGAGTACAAATATTTGTTTCATAATTCAACTCAACACAGCAGAAAGAATGATCCTGTGCCTTCAATGGTTTCTAATCTTATTCAGAAAAACAAACAAACCAAACAAACAAATCATCACAATGGCTTCCAAGACTCTACAACTTTATAACTTGTCCTCTTCCATCCCAACAAGTTCCTACTACATTCGCCTTGCTTACTCCACCGGTCAATCTGGCTTCCAAGCTGTTTCAAAAACAAAGTAGGCACATTCCCATTTGAGGGCACTGAACCTGCTGTTTTCTCTATAAGAAAAGCTTTTCCTCCAGATCATCTAGGACAGCAGTCCCCAGGGACCAGTTTCAGGGAGGACAATTTTTCCATGGACCTGGCATGGGTTGTGCAGTCAAACCTCAGTGCTAATGTTAATCTGTATTTGCAGCCACTCCTCAGTGCTAGCATCAGCACCTCAGCTCTACCTCAGATCATTAGGAATTAGACATCATAAGGAGAACAATCTAGATCCCTCACATGCGCAGTTCACAATAGGGTTCATACTTCTATGAGAATTTAATGCCGCAGCTGATCTGATAGAAGGCAGAGCTCGGGTGCTAACGCGAGCAAGGGAAGCAGCTGAAAATACAGATGAAGCCTCACTCACCCGCCACTCACCTCCTGCTATGCTGCCCAGTTGTTAACAGGCCAGGAACCACTACCGGGTTGGGGACCCCTGATCTAAGAGATTGCTCTCTAACTTCTTGAAGGAAGTTTTAACTCTATTATCATTACGGTGAAGTCTTACTTGGCCCCCCTCTCTAAATCAAAAACTTTAACTCCCCATCTCTGAATTTGCTCCTCTGTTCCCTTTTTATTTTTTCTCTTAAAAATGTATCAATACATACAATAAAATATACTTATAATCTCTTTATTGTTAATCTCTCCTAATTAGAACATAAATGCTATGAGGGCAAATATATATATATATTTTTGTGTGTGTGTTATTCACTAATGTATCATCAGTATCTAAAATAGTGCCTGACACATGGTAAGAGCTAAGGAAATATTTGTTAAATGAACACATGCATATAAGTATGCAAGTATAAATGAATGAAGATGCTTTAGAAATTAAAATTAAGAAGGCTTGGTAATGTGAATGAGAGAGACAAACGTTTCTGGCATGTAAGGAGTAATATATCTAAGCCAAAAATGAATCTTTTTCTTTTTCTTCTCTAGTTCTCTATGTTCACTAATAAGTTTAAGCGTTTCAGAGTCTGGGTTTCTACCAAACTCATGAAATCTGTATGTATTAAATTCGCATTTTAACAATACAATAATAGCTGAGGGCTTCCAACACCTCACTTTCAACATTGGAAAGATCATCTACACAATCACAAAGTAACAGCGTACTTAATCTGCACTATAGATAAAATGAACCTAATAAACATTTATAAAACATCTCATCTAACAGCTGCACATTCTTTGTCTCAGTACATGGAACATTCCCAAGTATAGAGCATATGTTGGGCCACAAAATAAGTTTCAAAACATTCAAAAAGACTGAAATGATATCAAGGTTCTTTTGTAACCACAATGTAATGGCACTAAAAATAAAAACAAGAGAAATTTTGAATACTATGCTAATACAAGGAAAGTAAAACATGCTCCTGAATGACCACTGGGTCAATGAAGAAATTAAGAAGAAAATTTTTAAAATGTCTTGAAACAAATAAAAATAGAAACACAACATATCAAAACCTATTGTATACAGCAAAACCATGACTAAGAGGGAAGGTGACAACAATAAATGCCTGCATCAATATTAAAAAAAAAACAAACTTCAAATACACAATCTAATGATGTATTTTTAAAAACTAAAAAAGCAAGAGCAAACCAAACCCTATATTAGTAAAGGAAAATAAATAATAAAGATCACAGCAGAAGTAAATAAAATTGAAACTGAAAAACATACAAAAGATCAACAAAATAAAAAGCTGTTTTCTGAAAAGACAAAATAAATTAAAATGTTTAATCAGACTAAGAAAAAAACAAAGAAAACTCAAATAAATAAAAATCAGAGGCAAAAAGGGATACATTACAACTGATACCATAGAAACTCAAAAGATCAAGGATAAATTGGAAAGCCAAGAAGAAATGGATAAATAGTAAAACACATACAACCTGTCAAGACTGAACCATGAAGAAATCTAAAACCTGAACAGACCAATGGCAAGGAATGAGATAGAAGCAGCAATAAAATGTCTCCCATCAAAGAAAAGCCCAGGATCTGAATGCTTCCATGCTGAATTCTACCAATCATTTAAAGAAGATTTAATACCAATCCTACTCAAACTTTTCCCAAAAGTCAAGGAGGAGGAAATACTTCCAAACTCATTCTATCAGGAATATGTTATCCTGATATCAAAACCAGACAAAGACACAACAAAAGAAATCTACAGGCCAATATGTCTGATGAACACACATGTGAAAATCCTCAACAAAACACTAGCAGATTAAACAACAACAAACAGAAAAGACCATTTATCATAATCAAGTGGGATTCAACCCAAGGATGCAAGGATGGTTTAATATACTTAATCTATAAATATGACTCATTACATCAACAGAATGAAGGACAAAAACTATATGATCGCTTCAATAGATGCCCCAAAAAAGCATCTGACATAATTCAATGTTCCTTTATGAAAAAAATTCCCAAGAAACTGGTATACAGGAAACATACTTCAACATGCTAAAAACCGTACCCAAGAAACCCACACCTAATATCATATTAAATGGCCTTTCCTGTAAGATATGGAACAAGACAATAATGTACATTTTTATTTATGACAGTACTGGAAGTCCTAGCCAGAGCTATTAAAAAAGAGGAGGAAATAAAGGGCACCCAAATTGGAAATGAAGAAGTCAAATTAGCCTTGTTTTCAGATGACAAAATCTTATACTTAGAAAAACCTAAAGATTCCACTAAAACATTATTACAACTCATAAACAAATCAGTAAAGTTGTAGAATATGAAATCAATAAATGAAAATCAGTAGCACTTCTATATGCTAACAGCAAACAATCTGAAAAAGAAACAAAGCATATTATCTCATTTACAAAGAGGTAGATCTACAATGAAAACTCTACAGCATTAATGAAAGAAATTGAAGAGGACACACACACACACACACAAAAGATATTCAATGTTCATGAATTAGAAAAATCAATATTGCTAAAAATACTGTTAAAATTCCAAAGGAATCTACAGAGTAAATGCAATCCCTATTAAAACAACAATGACATTCTTCAAAAGAAACAGAAAAAATAATTCTAAAATTTATATGTAACCACAAAAGACCCAGAATAGCTAAAGCAATCCTGAGCAAAAAAAACAAAACTGGAGGTATCACATTACCTGACTTAAACTACACTGCAAAATTATAGTAACCAAAACAGCATGATACTGAAATAAAAACAGACACATAGACCAATGGAACAGAGCAGAGAACCCAGAAATAAATACATGCATTTACAGTCAACTTATTTTCAACAAAGGTGCCAAGAACATACATTGGGGAAAGGACAATCTCTTCAATAAATGATGCTGGAAAAACTGAATATCCATATGCAGAAGAATGAAAATAGAACACTATCTCTTACCATGTACAAAAATCAAATCAAAATTAAAGACCCAAATCTAAGACCAGAATCTATGTAATTACAAGGAGAAAACATTGAGGAAAAATTTCATAGCATTAGTCTAGACAGATTTCTTGAGCAGGGCCTCAAAAACACAGCCAATCAAAGCAAAAATGGAAAATGGACAAAAATAGGATCACATCAAGCTAAAAAGATTCCGTATAGCAAAGTAAACAAACAGCAGAATAAAGAAACAACTCACAGATCAGATTGGAGAAAATGTGCACAAACTACCCACTTGACAAGGGATTAATAACTAGAATATATAAGGAGCTCAAACAACTCAATAGAAAAAAGGCAATTAAGCCAATTTTTAAAAACATGCAAAACACCTGAATAGATATTTCTCAAAAGAAGAAACACAAATGACAAATAGCAATATAAAAAATGTTCAACATCACTAATCATCAAATAGATGTAAATAAAAACTATAATGAACTATCATCTTACCCCAGTTAAAATGGCTATTATAAAAAAGCAAAAGATAAGTGTTGGTGAGAATGTAGAGAAAGGGGAACTCTTACACACTGCTGGTAAGAATGCAAATTGATACAGCCACTATGGAAACCAATATAGAGGTTCCTCAAAAAACTAAAAGTAGAACTACCATATGACCAACAATTTCACTATTGAGAATATATCAAAAACAAATAAAATCAACATATTGAAGAGATATCTGCACTCCTACGTATATTGGAGCATTATTCACAATAGTCAAAATATGGAATCACCCTTAGCGCCCATCATTGTATTAACAGATAAAGAAAATGTGAAATTTTATACACAATGGGATATTACATATAAGTGATTTATTTGGGAACTTAAAAGAACACTGGTAGGGAAGTAGAAAAGAGAAAAATAGAAAGAAAAGCAGCCCAATAAAAGGTATGTTATTAAGCAAGATACCAAATTCAAACAATTTGAGTTTAATCCCACTAGTCTGAGACCTAAGTGTAGAATACATACAGTATCTCAGAATCAACCCCCTGAAATGTTGGATCAATTACTTGTTCAAAGTTGCTAACAGAGAGGAATTAATTCCCAGAACTTGTATGTGGGCAGTGCTTGCTTCAGCAGTCAGAGAAAACACATGGGGAAGAAATACAGATGTTACCAGATAGAAACCTGTCTGGCACACCATGAAATGAAAAGGTCTAGGAGTATTTAGGTTGTATTCTAAATGTACAGTAGTAGTTTAAGTTTTACTGATGTATTATGTTCCTATATGTAAATATGCCACAGTTTACCCAATTTCCCAGGGATAAACATCTGGTTTGTTATTACTTTTCTGCTCTTAGGAACATTCTTGTACTGTATATAATTTCTAATGCTTGTGTGCAAAGTTTCTCTAGGAGAGAGTACACACCTAAAGTTGAATTGATGAGTCATAGGGCATACAATTGTTCAGGTTTACAAAATAGTGTCAAACTGTTTTTCAAAGTGGTTGTACCAATATATACTCCAACCAAGGAGGTGCAAGAACACCCCTTGCCAACAGACATAATGAGAATTTTTTGGCCTATGGAAACATTATGTTATCTTGATTTTGGAGGTTACATGAATATGTATATATAGATACATATAAGCATACTAACAAAACTCATCACACTGTATAATTAACATGAATTCATTTATATCTCAATAAATTGGGATTGTGGACAAATTTTACACATTGGCTTGAATGCAGTTAGGTCTCATTATTTAGTGAGTAAAGAAATCTTACACAGTAATATGTCATTGTATTTGTAATGGACAAAAAAATCTGTAAAATTAAGCCCACAGGAATCCTGACAGAAATCCCTTGCACAGAATATATATTATGCTTTTTGCTACTTTATTTTCCTGCTTCTGCTTCCCAAACTAAATGAGTGGGTTTTTGCCTTGGTTTCTATATAAAATCTGAGCCCATTTCTTATGATCTCTGCTGCTGTGCTTCATTCAGACCAGTCTTCTCAGGACTGGACCTTCATCCCATTCTCCTACTCTGTGACTGGATTCACACCATTCATGTAGAGGACCTTTATCTGGCTTGCCTCATTACCAATTACCTCAATTTTCTGTCTTTAGGGCTCTGTCTTCTACAGTGGACTTGCCGTTATTTATTTATGCTTTAAGCCTGATCTTGTTATGCCTCTCAGAACTCTAACTAAGAAATGCATTTGTTCCTGTGGAGCCCATTCCCATTATTATTGCTCCTAATGGCTGTTGGTAGGCACCTGAAGGATATTTAGAAATAGTACTTGCCCCCAAGATTCTGATATGGCACCAGAGGGGCGTGATATGGGGGGGTGTATTTGCCCCTTCTACTCCAGCTGTGTATCACTACTATGGTGAGAATGCTCTCATACTGATAGATATTGCTTAGGTATGATACTCTAGAGAAAAGGTAAAAACTAGAATTGCCTTAGCTCTTGCCTCTAGCCCCTATCCTAGAAATCTATGTTGCAACAAGAGGTTCTGCATATCTAACCCAAGATATCACAGTTTTCTAATCATTCTCAAACTCTCCACAAGTCTGGGTGAAGCCACAGAAAAGATTGGAGGGCAGGGAAGTGGTATTGGCAGTAGTTGGAATCTGCCTGGGAAGGGGGGGCATACCTCATCAAGGGTACCTGCATAATGAATACTTGTATACCTAACCCTGAATTGTACCCCACAGATTTAAAATAAAAAATAAAAATAAATAAAAAGTTAAAAAAAAAAATTATAGGAGAGAAAATCTCCCATGACTCTCACAGATTTTCTTTTTGTAGTGATAAGAAAAACAATTTACTCTTTTTACAGGCCAATGTGGACAATTGTTAATTTTATTTAATATCTATTTTCAGACACCACCTTTCAAAAAAGCTATTTTTCAAAGAAGGAACGCATTGTGAGTAAGATACTATGAAAGAATCCAAGTCTTAAAAACATAATTACTTTGTGTTACAATAACGAGACAGGTGTATCAGGCCATAGCTAGGCAGCCCATATTCTGAAGACATCTAGCAGCAGCAATTTTGAAGAATGTTATGTTCATAATGCTGCCCCAAGCTGGACTGACAATGTATCAAAGAGAATTATCCTTAACTTCTATTTACTCTGAAAAGACTTGAAATTGTAACAAAACATTAACAGTTGTGTCTTAATTCTACTGTAAATTTGGTATAATTACAGTATATCGGGAAATGAGAGTATATATTTAAAAGGTCTGATGTTTAAATAATCTGATGTCTAAAGGGCAGTAATGTTCACACCTAAAAATATAGGGAAATATTTTTACCTGCTTTATTTCATAGTAATCAGCAATACTGCTTATTAGTTCTGACATTGCCTGAACTTCATGGGATTTTTTTGTATTCATAAATTCAACTGGCTTCACAGTTTCACCTGAATTAAAATAAAACAAAATTAACATTCTACTATTAAAGAAGCAAAATTTAATATGATTTCACAGTTGATGTAAATGCCTATGGAAATTAAATGTAAAAATAATATAGTGATTATATTGTGGTGTTTGGATGATACATCTTTATTAATTTAGCTACTATAAATAAAATTTATAATAATAAAATAAATTTTGAAATTCACAGAAGATTATTATAAGTACTCCTTGACTGCCATACTAAAGATCAGACCTGTTAGAACCGTCCATAAAACCTTGTTAAAAAAAAAAAAAGTACTCCTTGATGCAACAAAAAAGATTCACTGTAGTATTCTTATAAGTTTTCTGTAGGCATGGAACTTTTAAAAAAGAAGATGGAGAAATAATGAGCTTCAATTGAGATAATAGATATGAAAGAGTTTTATGGAAGATAAGTATCTGAGAGTCATTATTTTATTATTAATACAATAATAATTATTAAAGCTGATTCTTTACTCAGCATTGAAGACTGGCTTTTTTTCCAACTGTAGTCTTCTGATCTCTGCCTTTTGATTGGCATGTACAGTCAACTTATTTCAGTATAAACATTGATATGACCGAGTTTTCATCTACCATGTTGCTATTTCTTTATTTGTATCATTCCCACTTTCTGACACCCCCACATCCCTAACAGTCCTCTTCCACGCTTCCCAAAGAAACAGTTGTGAAGAACATTAGCCCACAAAGAACAAAAATAAATGTAAGGATTTTAGAATGTGTAGTAGCCCACTGAGATCTATGTCTGAGGGGCAGTAAAAGTTGCCAAGGAACTTAATGTAGGAAAAAAATCTGGAGATCTATAATGTGCTGTTTAATACAGTACAAGAGAAAGCCTACTTTTCTAGGTACAAGTTAATCTGTCAGGAATTATGTATTAAGGTCTAGTAATAAATTAAGAATTTTCTTAAAAGATATGCATAAATGAATAACATATTGCTTCTAAGCACCTAAAAAGCATAAACACATAGAAATACACATACCAGTTTTTTGATTTTGATTTCCTCGAAGAGCTATGAGCAACTGTTCAAAAGGAGTACATATTCCCAAGTTTTGTAGAGAATAATATTTCGCAGCCAGAGCAAAGGCTTCCACACTCACGAGCTTCTGAGAAGTTTCACAAAATATTTTGGAAAAATCAGTCATACCTAAAAGAAAAAAAAAAGGATAGGAAAGAAGTTTTCAGCAATAATTAAATAATAGCTAATTTGTGATATTAAAAAAACATTAAATGAATAACACTGAATTTTTACAAGTTATAATATTTTCATGTTGGTATGAATTTTGGCAATTATCTCTAATGGGTCTACTTATATTTATTATTTAAACTATTAGCAATTTGTAGCACTCAGTTTTCTCTTATTTTTTTTTCTCTTTTTTAGTTGGAATCTCATTCTGTTGCCCAGGCTGGAGTGCAGTGGCATGTTCACAGACACCACAGCCTCGACCTTCTGGGCTCAGGCAATTGTTCTGCCTCAGCCTTCCAAGTAGCTGGAACTACAGGCGTGCACCATAAAACCTGGCTAATTTTTAAATTTATTGTAGAGATGAGGTCTCGCCAACTTGCCCAGGTTGGTCTTGAACCACTGGGCTCAGGTAATCCTCTCGCCTTAGCCTCCCAAAGTGCTGGGATTGCAAGCTTGAGCCACCACGCCCGGCTCTCTTAATATTTTATACAATTACATACTTAAAAATTTTTTGTTTCACCAAAAAAGGAAAAAATATTAAAATCTGAACAGTGGTGTACTTATTACACATATGAGCTGTCCCAGCTGACCTACAAATGTGTATTTACCAGTGTGGTCAGCTTGTGCAACACTGTTACTCCCTGTCCACACTGCCTGAGTCATGTCACTGTAAAACAGTTCCTGAATCATTTGGATGATGTAGACTTGTGTTAAGGGTGTGTGCATGTGCTCCACGCACTGCCAATATGCGTTCCAAGGCTAATCATGTTATCATCTGGTGAAAACAGCTCATTTTCTTCCCATGGTTAGTTTTAAACAAATAATCAGCAAGTTTAAGGTAGTAACTATAAATGATTTATAAATGATCATTTAGAATAGAATGATAAACTGTTGTAATGTTTGCAAATATGAAGTCTTGTCCTCTGTGTGAGGCTTATGAACCTGCTGAACTCAGGGTGGATACTCTTGCCAACGTGAACTATATCATTTTCAGGCAGAAGTTTTAAGAGTATCAAAAGACTACTACTTTTTTCTCAGCTTTGGAATTGAAGAAGCATGTATAGACAGAACTTTCCTCAGCCCGAGTCACTCAGTGACTACAACAAGGACAGTATTTCTTTTTAATTACAATGAACACACAGCATACACAAAAAGTAAACTTCACTGCTTTCAGTCAGTGAGTTTTTAAGTTTACTGCTGCAGCATACCCCTACCTATTTTGATGCATACACACAGGCACACTGACATTGTGGCTCAGTCTCATTTTTATGCCCATTTTTAAGGCATGTTAATTTACTTACGAGGGTTCAAAGAAGGCATTCCAATTTGCTTGTTAGTAGTTCAAAGAAACTCTTTAGTGGGCGAGTTCAACTGAGCCCATGCTCTAAAAATTATTTTGAGTAATTTCAAAAAAAAACACATATCCAGTGTTTAATGATGTCAAACATTCAAATATTCACCTTACAAAAGTATGGTGCAATCCAGGAAACACTTTGGTTCTATCTAAAATATCCATACTATATAATATAAAGTCTCCTCTACCATACTATATAATATGAAGTCTCTTCCACAGTTATTTATGAAACTATAAAATATACTGAAACACAAAGAATAATGATGCTACCTGACTTGAAAGCAGGACAAGTGATGAGGGTTTGAAGAAATCTGAATTAAAAACTATGTATTTAAGCTAATATCTATTAAGTTGATGATATGAATGTTCGCCATATTCATTAATAAAAATGAAATCAGTAGAGATATGTGGCTTCCATTTCTGAATCAACTAAATATAACTTAAGATTACAAAATTACCATAGTGAACGTATTTAAGATATATTTTGTATATTACATAAAGTTCTGTGGATATTTTATAGTCTGAATGTACTAACCCAGCCAAAAGTAATAAAATCCACATCAAAAAATTTGGGGCATGATAAAAGGGGAAAACTCAGTCAACAATTAAGTGAGACTCTCAGGCTTAAGGGCAGTCTCAACATCCCCAGGTTGCAGGGCAGCAATTTCTTAGAGTGTGATAGAATAAGAGTATTAAATCTCAAAGTGCAGAGGGACCATTATAATAGTCAGTTATTGGACAATGCTGCCAAAAGAAAGAAATGTGATGTTTCTGTTGGAAAAGTACAATTCAAGTCAACTTAGCTATCCTATTGAAAAAAACTTGAAAAAATTCCAATCCAACCTGAATTAAACGCTGTTAATTTGCTTTTAATTATGGGCCTCCCACCAATTTCTGAAAATTTAAAGATCTAAATTAGAATGATATCTTTTCAACAACGATTTTTTTTAAAGGACAGTGTTTTGATTCAGTCCAATGTTTTCCTCATTTAGGGCTAACACCAATTTACTCAGATAGTCTAGAACTCCATGAAATTTTTTTTTCAATTATGGAAATATAGCTACTGTACTTTCTCTGTTTTCAAGCGACCCAGCCTGCAACTTCCATTACTTGCTATTTTTAGAGAGTAAGAGAGAGGGTTATTGATGATCTAGGCTTTACTTCCTTCCATCTCTGAAACAGTATGTGAGAAAGTTATGGGCCAATTGTAATGGTTTATCTAGTCCTCAAAGTGCTTCCCTAGGTACTTGAACAATCAATTTGGAATTGGCTACCAGCAAAACAGAAACCACAGTGTTACTTAGCTTATATTTAGTTAATTATTAGTTAGATTTTTTTTTTTTAAAGTACAGGGAAAGCTTTCTTTTTAAATCTGCACCTGCACATGATGTAGCTCAATTATTTTGCCTACATCTCCCTCTACTGGAAGTTCCTGTTCTGCTTTATTATATGCTTTATTTGTCATCTTAACTTACTCTTATTCATATGCACACATATCACTATTCCACACAGGTTTCCTATAAGATAGATTATAAGATTGCTTTTTATAAGACCGGTTAATTGGACATGATGGGGGAGAGGGGGAAAGAAGCAGAGGAGGTTATTTTCTATAAATATGAGACCAAAATATCTTTACATTTATAATGTTTGTTTGTTTTTTAGAATTGGGTCTTCCTCAGTTGCTGTCTGCTTTTTATACCATGGATCAATGTACAAGAAAGAAAAGTCTTATATAAGCATATTTGACTATAAAAATATCAAGATAGGAAAATGCATGATACAATTTTAAAACTAAAAGTAATATAAAAATCAATAAATGATATTTACAATTAATGAATAAAATAAAATTTCAAAAATAAATGTTTCTTATATTACTTGAACATTAAACAGCACTTTAAGAAAGACAGGGTACTGTCAGGGTATACAATAACTCATCACTATCATTGCTAACATCTACTGCATATATATACTATGTGCCAGGGACTGTGCTAAACACTTTACTTCTCATGTGACAGTTTTATAAGCTAGTCACGTAGTGTGCTCATCCTCACTTACAGAGGAAAAACCTGAGACTCAGGGAGTTTGTAATAAACCCAAGTTTATATGGACAGTAGGTGACAGGGCATGCGGACCAAGGCAGTATGACTTCAGACTGCTCTTAATTCCCACATTCCATCAGCATGCCACAGTAGTATGAACAGTGGACAACAAAGAAAATCAGACAAAATAGCAGTAAAGAAAGGCATTAGGCAGGCCTGACTGTCAGAATCACATCTGATAAGAATACACCTGGCAGGGATCAATATATGGAAACATCTTAAGATACTTCACACTTGCTTAAACTTCTTAATTCTTACACTTTCTTCACTTCCCTCAACATTTCCCTCTCCACCAGAAGTAATTTTAAGGTTTCAAAAAATTTAAAAGTATTTTTTAAGTGTGAAATAATATGTTTCTGAAAAAGGAATAAAATATTTTATAAGATTTTACTGTGGTATCTACTGCTAGAAACAAATACCTCTCCTTCTTCATGCCCAATTGCAAAGCAGCAATATTTGCATACAGCATGAATGAATGAATGCATGACAGCAATCTCTCAATGCACTTACCATCGTAGCATCAAATACAGAATGAAAAACAAATTCTTTAGGATTCTGTGGTGGTAGTAATCAATGAGTCCACTACAAGAACTTTAATAGCACTACTAAATGTTTATGATAAATGTTTATAATCTTAGGATGAGACAAGAGTGATTTAGAATATTTATAAGATAAAATGCAACTATATGCTAAACTTTGAGATTTAACTGTGTTACAGGGGTTAGGGAAAAGGGTAGTTACTCTCATTATCACATGGCCTAGATCTGCCCCATGGCCCAGAATTTCAAGAAATCGACAATGCCCTCTTAATAATCTTCACAAGGACAAAGAAACATTTTGTATTCATTTCTACATGAATTCAAAAGATTCAAAACTGAACATTCTCATGTTCCCAAAACCTTTCTTTTTCTATTTTCTATCTTGTTTAATAGCACTATCACTCATCCAGTGTGGAAGCTAAAAGTCTTTACATTATTTCAATGCTTCTTGTGCCCTCAGTTCACACGACCAGCCACCATCAATCTTGATGTAAAAATGCCTTTCATTTGGAAACCTCTTCCCCCATCATCAAAACCTATTAATGTTCACCAATTCTACTACAATAGCTTCACAGTCAAATTTTTTCCTTGATCAATAAAACTCCCAAAGCATAATGCTCGATAAGCATTGGTTGAGTTGCATTGAACATGTTTTCTAAAATGGAAACTTACTTTTATTCAAGGCATATTTAATTAAACATTTTAAGACTTTGGCTTCTACAACAGTTGACTTCTGACTTCAATCTTTAAAATAATTGTTTATTACAATTTAACCAAATGTTAAAGTCTGTCTTATTGAGTTTTGAAAATTAAAGATGGGATGAGTTAAGTTTTGTGAAAGTTTGAGTCTATTCATAATCCTATAATCTACCAGGGAAGAAAATAGTATATTATTGCTTTTAAAAGAAATCAATTTATACCATCCAATTACATGCTAGGAAACTTTTGGCTTAAGCTATTCTAGCTTAATTTACAGTCGCACATGAAATGAAAAAATATGTTATTTAAACACATAAACCACACTCTTAGAAGGAATAAAATGTAATTACCAAGAAATTGACATCTGTGTCCTTCTTGTACCAATATTAGCATCACATTGAATATATAAAGTACACTTAAATATTCCAAAAGCATTTTCACATTTAACTATATTATGTAAAAAATTAACCACAACGTTTTAACTCTAGCAGACCCAAAGCATAGTTTATGTTGAGGGAAAAAAATATATAAAGAAATAGAAATTTAGAAATTGATTTCAATAAAAACATTTTGGGGGTGCTTACTATGTACAAGGTAATAACTGAACCTTAATATAGCTAATTTGTTACAATGTATGATTCATATATGAGACATAGTATCTTACCATCTATAGTGCAAGTGTCAACAAATGTTCAGAGTGGATTCAAGGGAACTCAGAAACTCCCAGTTAGAAGTCTACTCAATACTACAGAGGACAAACTTACTCAGGTCATTGCACCTGTTTTTTCTTCTGAGAACATCTTCCCCCATGTATTTTTTCTTTCTTTTTTTTTTTTTTTTTTGAGTTGGAGTCTCATTCTGTTGCCAAGGCTGGAGTGTAGTGGCACACTCATGGCCACTGCAGCCTGGATCTTCTGGGCTCAGGTGATACTTCTGCCTCAGTTTTCCAAGTGCCTGGAACTACAAGCATGTATTACCATACCCGGCTAATTTTTTTACAAAATTTATTGTAGAGGCGAGGTTTTGCCATGTTGCCCAGGCTGGTCTTGAACCCCTGGACTTAGACAATCCTCTTACCTCAGCCTTCCAAAGTGCTAGGATTACAGGCTTCAGTCACTGCACCTGCCCCCCCTCCTCCCCATGTATTTTCATCGTTTACTCTCTTGCTTCCTTTAAGTCTTTGCTCAAATGTTACCATTTCAAGAAACTTCTCTGATAATCCTATTTTAAAAAATCAACCTTATTGAACTCATCATCCTCCAATGCTTTATTAATTTTTATAGTACCTGTCACCACCTGATATAGTGTGTAAGATCCAGGAGAACAAGGATTCTTATTCACTGTTGTATCTTCAGAACCGAGAATAATGCCTGGCACATAGTAGGTACTCAACAAATGAATGAGCTAGTATTTGGGTTGAATTCTGATTCTCAGAATATTTATCCCCGTGGCAATGAACAATTTATTTACCCACTCTAAAAATTCATTTCTTTGTCTACAAAATGGAGGGAAATATATATTTCATAGTGTTGTTTTAAGAACTATTTTAAGAAATACACATGCATACACATATGTATACATTCATATATTCACGTAAAAGAATGCACTAAATTATTTAATATATATTTCTAAATACAGCCTAAATATATTAAGTAACCCTCAAACCATGAAGTCCAAATTAAGTTAAGTGTCCTCATAATTTGGACTTTTCAACTTTCTTGGAACATAGGTTGGAAAATACTCAAATATTCAGAGCCAGCACACCACGCAGGTTACTAAAGAAGAACTTGAAACAAAGATCAATATAGACACTCAGCTTCTGAATGAGAGAAAGGAGGTTTGAGCTCTGGAACTTGAATGCAAAACTTCCATCATTAACATAAGCTGCAGATGGATGAGCTACAATTTAGGAAAAAACCTGGAAGTCAAATAGTTAATACTGGGAAGGTACTACATTTTCCGTAGGATGGTAGCAAGAATTACAGTACTCGGTGTTTGGGAGCCCACTGGTTAGCGCTGGGCACCATATCTCAGAGTCAACTTTAACAGACAAAAGATAATTTTAATATTAATGATACTTCTTACTAAATTTGATGTGAAATTTGAAAGACATAATCTTGACGCCTTAAATACCTAGAGCAGAGTTCCAAGCTTGCTTTACCATGTCTTAATTTCCCATACTCTCAATCCTTATTTTCAGATAATAACAAAAACAAGAGATAGTAGATTCCTAGGAATTCAATAAACTTTGAACTTTCTTTAAAATTAGAAGCATTTAAGAATAAATTAAATAAATATTTGCTAATATTTTCTAAATAATAAATTTAACTGTACTAAATCAAATAATTTGGTTAGCAAAATACAAAATAAATTCCAGATTATAAAATGTTAAAAAGTGATGTTGTTGTAAAGGATGCTTAATAACAAATATATTTCAGTACCGTAAGTGCTTGAAATCAACCCCTGTTCTTGTTTCTATCAAAGATAATTCATTTGCTACTTCAGCTGTCATTTCTGAACACCACTGTAGGCACACTGTCCCACAATGCCTCAACAATGCTACTATCTTAGTAATTGCCACTGCCACAGTTCTGTTACTGAGAAGACCAGTATTTCTTTATTATACATCGACCTGGGCCTAGATTTCTAGACTTCCAAGAACAATAAAGACTTGTCAGCTTGTTAATTAGTGAAGCAAGGCACATAAAGGACTTTTTGTCCCAAGGAAACTATAAATTTTGGTATAATTAAATTACTAATAAAGGATTTTGAGAGAGTAAAATTAAGTTTTATTTCTCTCTTAAAACTGTACTTTTTTTTCCCATTGTGCATTTCATTAATTTGAGTTTAATTTCATCTTCCATTCCTTTTTTTTTTTTTTTTTTTTTAGTTGGAGTCTCACTCTTGTCACCCAGACTGGAGTGCAGTGGCCGCTCCTGGCCACCGCAGCCTCAACCTGCTGAGCTCCGGCGATCCTTCCGCCTCAGCCTTCCAATTAGCTGGAACAACAGGCGCATGCTACCATGCCCGGTTAATTTTTTGATTTATTGTAGAGATGAGGTCTTGCCAAGTTGCCCAGGCGGGTCTCGAACCCGCGGGCTCAGGCATTCCACTCACCTCAGCCTCCCAAGGCGCGGGATTACAGGCTGAGCCACCGAGCCCGGCTTCATCTTCCATTCTTATTCCAAACTCTTACATGTTAATATTAAAGCAAAGTAGGCGTGTGTCTATTCTACCCTCTCAACTGAATTCCATTATAATTATTTGCCCAGCAAAAGAAACAAGCAAAAGGAATTTGCACTAAATATACACTTTTCCCTAGCTAGTTCCTATCATTACCTCTACCAGATCTGGTTACTTCCTTAATTTTTGTAATGATGTGTATATTTTCATTAAAAAAGGTAAATTTTGTTCTTTATTATTTAGGCTATTATTCAAGGTGACTGCTGTACAGAAATCAAACAAGTAAAATCCTAACCATAACTTTAAATTTAAATTCCTTATTTTGATTTTAATGATCATATAAGGGAGAAGAATTAAGCTTCAGTAATTGGCAATGGCATCATCTTATAGATACTGGTCTGATACTCTGGCTGAATCTGAAATGCAGTCAGAGTTTACTCATAAGAAAAGACTGTTTTCAGCACTTGATAAAGATTAGTTAAATAAATGTTTGAAAAATACAAATATTTCTTAATAACAAATCAAAATTTATTTTAAAAATGAAGAATGAGCATCAGTGTTAGTCGACATCAAGAGAATTCAAAACTTTGTAATACTAATATGCTTTCAATCAGAAGTTCTTATCCTGAGGTATAGGAGCTGAAGAGGCTTATGAATCACCTAAAGCCGTATGTAAAGTTTTGTGTCTTTTGTGCATACACATGCCTTTTTTTGAGAAAGAGGTTCTATAGCATCCATCTAAATCAGCCATTTAACAGCATTTGTGACCCAAAATATTAAGAATCACTATCTTTCATGTTTCCTTACGTTTCATCTTGCACAATTTTAATGGTATTACAAACAATTCAATTAAATATTTTTCCTTTGGCTTCTAGATATTACTCTCAATATTCAAAATATGAAAACTAAAGACTACCTAAAGAATCTAGGATTATTATTTTCTTTCACTGGTAGAGAGCTATTAATTCCTAAGATAAAATTTATATTTCTAAAGTAATTCTCACTTCAAAAAGATAACATTTTTATCTCAAATATTTTTAGTATTAAGTAGATCCTTTTTCATTGATGAAAATTTAAGTTGCAAGATTGAGTTTTTTAGCTAACACCCAGCTAACAAAAAACTAGAAATAATGTAAGGTACCAAAACATATAAAAATATCTGTTCCACTTGACAAAATATATGTTAGTAACAGTAAACAGCTTTAATAAATTTGCATGATCTAGGTTTAAGTCTATGATGAAGGCAAGCTTATTGTCTTTTTGTATGATCCCAGAGATATGCTTCATGACACACACAACCACCTGATCCACAGAAGAATCAACCACATATTTTCTTTTCTGAATAAATTTTTTAAAAATGTATACACTAGATGAACAGGAAAAAAAGGAAGATGGAAAAGAACAAAGGTAGAAATAAATCATACTACTAAAGTTTACAAACAAAATTAAAAATGATGCCCCATCTCCAAAAATAATTATTTCAAGATAATTTAATAATGGAATTATGTTTCCAGATCTGGCTTTTATAGGAAATATTATAAAGTGTTAAGTAGTATTAAAGGTTTATAAATATAGGTGTTGCAGACAAAGGAACAGGTTGCTATGTTTGGATAATGCCTTCACAGTTAACAGATGCAAAGATAATTGAGATAATCTTTAGAAATAACTGCTGTCAAAGATAGAGTCATCTGCAGTAAAATTCTGAATAAATTGTGAATGTATTATTACTTTTCAAGTAAAAAAATAGTTGTTGGTTGGGTGTGGTGGCTAAGCCTCTAATCCCAGCACTTTGGGAGGCCGAGGCAAAAGGATTGCCTGGGCCCGCGGGTTTGAGACCAGCCTGGGCAACGTGGTGAGTCATCTTCTCTACAATAAATAAAAAATTTAGCCGGGTATGGTAGCACATGCCTACTACTTCTGGCTACTTGGAAGGCTAAAGCGAAGGATCATCGGAGTCCAGCAGGTTGACGCTGGGGTGGCCGTGAGTGTGCAAGCCAGCCTGGGCAATGCAGTGAGATTCCATCTCAAAAAAAAATATATATATATATATACACACACACATATAAATATATATGTGTGTGTGTGTGTGTGTGCACACATACACACATACACATATAGTTGTCACGGAAGATTACTTTAGTTCCCACAAAAATGGCTTAAGAATCCTTAAGAAACACATGGAGATAAATGAAACAACAAATCAAAAACAGCTTGACTTGTGGGAGCAGGAGGACAAGAATTTCTTGCATAGAATTATCAAAACTAATTCATGAAAGCAATACAATTGAGACACAAACAGGTTTCTAATTTCAAAGAAAAAATGTTGAAAAAGTTATTTGGAAAATGAAATAAACTAATTTTGGATAAAAGCATTGTCATGTACTTAGAAATTAAAAAAAAAAACAGATTGAAAAGTATTTCCTGGGCAATGCTCAGAGCATAAACTTTTCATATATTACTCTATCTAGGAAAGTATACTAATTTAATTCTCAGACCAGATCAAATGGAAAGAAACTAGAAAAAAATTCTGCTTAGAAAGGGTACTTCAATCATCTTTCCATTTGTTTTTGTTCTATAATGTTTTAATGTCTTCTATCTCCCCTATTGGGATGTAAGTTTCTGAAGACACAGATTATACTTGTTCACTGTTGTATTCATATACAACACTTAGTGGTGTTATACTGAGAAAATGCTGAGTAATTTTTGCAGTACTAAATTGGGATATAAAAATAATCAGACACTCTGCATTGCTAAGGTATAGAGACCTGTTCTCTCTATTAAAGTTCTGAAGAGGTGCTCAAGGATTGTCTATTACTTCCTCTCAAATATCAGTGGTTTAATTAAATACATTTCAGTTACTCTGAACCTCTATAAATTCAGCTTACTGCCCAGATTAGTGATGATTTACATTAAAAAAAAAATCTGAACTAAATCTAAAAACTTAGGGTGGCAGTTGGAGTGATCGGGGCACTGAATATTACCCCTTAAATATTTTATACATGGGAGACCTCAAACATAATTGTCTGTTGCTGTAACAAAATACTTGAGACTGGGTAATTTATAGAGAACATAGACTTATTTTTTCATAGATTTGGAGGCTGTGACATCAAAGATCAAGCAGTCCGCAGGCATATCTGGTATCTGATGAGGGTTGCTCTCTGCTTCCAAGATGGTGCTGCTTGCTGCATCCTCACATGGAAAAGGGACAATCAGCTTCCTTGCACCTCTTTTATACCTGCACTAATCCCATTAATGAGGGCTCCACCCTCATGACTCAATCACCTCTTAAAGGTACCATTCTCTTAATATTATCACATTACCAATTAATCTTCAATATATGAATTTGGATGAGACACATTCAAACCATAGCAACAACATATCTAAAACATATGCATGACTTCCTCAAACAGCTTCCACTGCTGATTTTCCTTATTTTGCTAGTTGTATCATCCATTCATTATTATTATTTGGGACACTGCCACAATCAAAATCTTAGAATTATCTTTGATTCTTCCTTTTCTCTAAACTTTATATAAACATCGGTCACCAAGAACTATCAACTTTCTCAGCAAAGTATCTTTAAAAACTATCATTTCCTTTCTATTTCTGCTGCCACCACCTTGCCTGTGTGCATATTTCATCTCTAGACTACCATAAAGAGACCCTAAACAGTGTCCCCTCAAAAGATGATTCCAAACAGTTAGCCTCACCTCCAGAACTTACTCACACTATTTTTTTGACCTTATTTTTAGCTAATTAAAATGTGGTAATACTTTGATTGATGCTCCTCACTGTCTCTAAATACATCTTACCATCTTCCATTTTCATGCTTTTACATACTGCTCTACCCATTTGGAATGCCCACATACTCTCTAGTTAACCATTATTAAATTCAACAAGCTTTTAATGAGTATACTGCATACCAGACACCAGAACCCACTGGGAAAGTTAAAGGAAACAAATCACTATAACACAAGTACTAAGCGCTCTCATAAAGATATAAATAAAATAATATATAATGACTAATTCTGTTACTTATTTAGTAAAACTTGACTTGGACTTTGACCTTGCCTTTCTGGTAAGAATTATGATTCCCATTTTTCAAAAGGGGAAACTGAATCTCAAAAGCTTAACTAACTTGTAGAAGATTGCACAGCACTAAAGTATAAGAGCCAGTATTCAGAACAATATGTGACTGGTGCCTAAATCCATATTCTTTCCATACTGCCTGTTTGCTTACACTAGTAGCCAAAGTTCCGGATAGAGTGTAGAAGAGCAGATAGTAGTTAAGGCCAGGAGATGAAGAACTTTATTTTGGAAGAAATGGAGACCTACTGGTGGGTTTTAAGCATAAAAATGACAAGACTGGAATTATGATGTGGGAAAATATATCTGAGAGCAGTTTGGCAATGCAGGTGAAATACAGAGTCTAAAAGTGAGAACAACAGCTTGAAAGTGACTGCCAAGATTCTGCTGGAAAATTAAAAAAAGGAGAGGGGGTGCCGAACTATTTGCTATGGGAATGGAAAGCAGCAAATGCAAGAGAAACAGGGGGAGAAGAGTTGGCAACAGGGAGAATGACAGTCCCATTTATACACAGAGCTCTTAAACTGCTGAGGTGATGAAGTGAAAACAAAATAAACACAGAGTCTAGGAGTCATAAAACCATGTAGGTAAGTTTGAGAGCTTTTTTTTATTTTTATTTTTGGCCAGGGGAAGAATTTAAATCATGATAAATGATGAGGACAGGTGACCATACTGCAAATTTCCAATGCAAATTACTGATATAATTAAAAACTAAACAAAAAGAAATCAAATTTATTCTGATTGGCTAAACATAGGAAAACATTAGCATAATTTAAGCAGATTGAGGAAAAATGCAGATGAAAGGAATCTCCATGATCTTTGTTTTACAGAACTTTTAATAATTGAAAGATAATGGGGGAATGGGAAGTAGTAGAAGACATACCATTAGAAATCAGAATACAAATTCAAGTTCTAAATGGTCTCATCTAAAAGGGACAATTGAAATCTGAAATTACTTCCTATTATCAAATAGAAAAAGCATTATGACCAATTCTCCTTGGTTCCTGAAGATGTGTTCACATTGTTGCTCTTACTTATGATTACAGAAGCTCCCCAGGAATGAGGTTGACACTATCTTATTGTAAGGTGGTATTATTTTCACAATTGAAGTCTCCTAAAAAGACCCAGAAAAACTGAAAGAGGAGAAAGTGAAGTTCATAAAAATAAATAAGAAAAGTGAATGAATAAAAGTTATATACAACACAGTGAAACCGACCATACTATTTCTGTTGTTGTAGTCTCACTTTCGATTTCCAACAACATGCTTTCTGCCTTCATGTGTTTCAAATTAAATAAGTGCAATTCAGTACACCCCAATCATCACCACCACCAACAATAAAAACTTAGGATGGCCAAGAGAAAATGTACCCTATTAAGATGCAATAAATATAATTTAAATGAAACCTCGATAAAATAATAATCTATCATGGGCATATACTTTCTGTGTTTCTCAATTAAAGTGATAATTAAGCAGACATTCATCAAAAATAACTAATGCTATAAACATTTATTCAAAACTTGATCCTGGTAACAAGAAACAGGAGAAGCAGTATACGTCCTCAAAAGCTGAGAGAAGTGTCAGGAGAAAGGCCCTGGTAGCTCTGGCAATGCCTTGGAGGAGCCCTGGGCTTTGAGGAGTCATTAAAGGTGGCTTTGCAGAGTCATTAAAGGTGGCTTTGCAGGTACAGAAACTGGAGATTTTGAGAGCATGTTATGCTTTTCACAGCTGATAATACACAACATTGTACAAAATTGACTTTGAAATACAAATCTATTAAATTACCTTGAGAAATACATACATAACAATAATCCACATCATGCATTTAGCAGAACATAGTCTCCTAATTTTAGAATTACAATTAGAGAAAATCAAGTCCCATGTTCTTAAAGAAAAGTTTAATAAACCCGGCTAGCTAGCTTAATTTGCCTCTGTTGTATGGATCTACTGCTGTTTCATAAAGTATTTTGGTAATCCTAATTTAGACTCTCTCTCCTCTTGCTTTTTGGAAGAATTTTCCTGATTCCATGGAGACCAATTAGTTTCTGAAGATCAACAGATAATTCAGTTGAGAATGTTACAGATTTATATTGGTAGTCATTATTTCTTAAGGACACAGCCCAGTTTTCTTGAAGGTGCTAAAACAAAATCTTAATCTCTAAAATGAGAAATAGGAGTCATAACTATCCTATCAGCAAAACACTGAGAATCTATCTCTGGTGGCTTTTTTTTCTGCTGATGGTTAATCTCACGTATATTATGTATTGACCTTTATAAATTTTAACCTGAAGTGATACTTGTACTGACTTTATTTCCAAATTTTCAGGGTTTCTTACTGTAATCTGCAATGTACAGAATGAAGTACTACATTTCCACATAGGGAAAGAATAGTTACTGATCTTCAACTCTTCAAATAAATTTAAAAGTCTATCAGTTGGATCATAGCACACACAAACAATAATAAAAAATATAACTTAGAGATCATACCAGAAAGAGGTGTTTTATTTAGTACTAGACATTTGCAAGCAGGACCTTCAGTAAACTTTTTACAGATCTATGTTCAACTTCATTCTTTAGGAATCATTTAAGCATGATGTTGTACACAGCACATACATACATATTTTTTTCATTCAAAATAAATTTTTAAAGTAAAAAAATCATGTAATGTACTCTATAAACAGAAATAGTTTATGGTGCGGTGCTGAGACTGTGACAGTGAAACAAACATCATACTTTTGTTTTTTGAATTTATAATCTAGTTGTAGATACAAACAGGCCAATGGATAATGACAACAGTATAATATTTTTAATATGGCAGAAAATATTGTTGTTTTAGGAGTTCTTGACAATTTATTTCTTCCAAGGAAAAATCTAATTACACCACCACTATCATCATCATCACACAACCATCATCATCATTTTATTAGCCACCATTCATTGAACTCAGGCTACATTCTCAGTGCCATGCTACATTATCTTTAATATTTAGCCCTATCCTACAAGATCTACAAGATTGGTATATTATCCTTACTTTGGAAAAAGGGAGGAGGAAAAAAGTCAACTAGCTGCAACAGACAGATATCAGCTCATAGCTGGCCTGCCACTAACATGTAGATTACAGTCTTTTCCAACCAAACATAAAAAATTTATCAGAACACCAACATAGGACAAGTTCTGTGACCATGATAACTCCATAATCATGTCTGAATGCAGACAAAAAAAAGATCATCATGCAAACACAAAAGCTCCATGAAAGCAACCCCAATGGAGAATTTCACATGGTGTGAAATGAGGCCTCAAGGCCAACAGCACCACTAGCCACCTATATGAGATACTGTGGAGGCAAATCATTCAGCTACAACCAAGACTTCAGCAAGTATACTCCCACTCTACCTCTTGACTGACCTCATGGGACCCCAAGCCAGATCCACCAAGTTAATCAGCTCCTGAATTCCAGATCCACATAAACTGCGTGAGATAGTGTAGTTTCAAGCCTCTTGTAGTTCAGCAATAGATGATACATAACATTAATGTAATTGTGCATCAATGAGCATGTGCTTTTCAATTTAAAAGACATGCAATGTATTATGATTAAATATTCATTAATACATTTTCCTTTAATTCTTAGAATATATTTCTTTTAGTTCTTTGAACATATTTATAATAGCCACTTAAACTTAACATGTTAGCCCAATTAGAACTATATCTAATTTTTTTTTTTCTTAAAAGACAGGGTCTTCCTCTGATGCCCAGGCTGGAGTGCAGTGGTGGGTCATGGCTCACAGCAGCCTCGAACTCCTGGACTCAACTGTAGATTAACTTCTATTGACTTATTCTTTTTTCCCTAAATGTGAGTCACACTTTGATTCAATTCTTTGAGCACAGCTCCTAAAATCCAGCACTAGGGGCTCACTTAGATTCAGTTTCCTGAATATGAGTCAGACTTTCCCACTTTTTTGCATATCTACTAGTTTTTAGCTGAAAGGTAGAAAGGCAGATTAGATTCCCTGTAGTGAATCTATTTTATTTTTCTAAAGATTTGTGGTTTATGTTGTTCTAGTAGAAATTTAACTTGCTTGATTCAAACTGTGAAAACTATCTCCCCTCCAGTGTGATATCTCTGCTTAGTTGCTACTTTATAGTTAAGCAAAGATTTGGGTGGATTTTATTGTCAGATTTTGAGGCTCACCCTTTCTGTGGTTTCCTTGTTTCTAATCCCAAGGTTCCCAAGCCTAAATTTCCAGTTGCTCTGCCAAACATGAATTTTGCCCCTTGATACATGAATATACAAGGTTTCTGATTTTTGTCACCCAAGCTGTGTGTACTTTTGGGAACACACTCTGCTAAAAGTGCAGCAGCAAATGTCTCATCAGGAGAAGCTCTATCTTTCAAGGATTCACCAACCCCCTAGTTTTGCTAGTGTTTTTGCTGGGCTCCCTGGGTCTCCCAGGCATACAGATAAGAGACCACTTGAGGACCCAAGCAGAGTTTATACTCACATCTTAGATCTTAGGCCTTTGTGTTTCTCCTGTTTTCAAAATGTACTCCTTTAAGTTTCCATCTGCTCTGATCTCAGAACTTTGCCATTGCCACCTTGAGCTGGCAAGGATGTGGTATTCCACCACTGCTAGATCTAGAAGGGTATGGAGCACCCTTAGCAAGAAAGTCATTAACACCCAATTCTCACCCCATCAGTAGCAGTTTTTCAATGGCAAACTGTTTTCAGTAAACATTTTTTCCTTTGGTCATTTTCCAGTACCTTCCAGTAGTTGTTTTTAATAATCTGGCCAGTTTTTATCATTGTTTTCTATAGGAGAAACTGTCTGACTTCTTCAACGACCCTCACCTGAAGTCTCCCTGGCCTATTTTAATAACCTATCTCATCTTCCTGCTTCTGCCCTCATGTTCCTAAGCCTTCCTTACCTTGTTTTCCAAACAGATCCAGACTCATCCCTTTGAAACATAAATCACATGTTATTACACCACCACACAAAATCCTCAAAGAGTCTTGCACTTAATGAAAGCCAAGTCCTGAGCTCAGCCTACAAATTTAAGTTGCCCTAGACACCTCTCAAACCCTGTCTCTGACCAGTCTCACCTGGACTGCTCTGTGGTGCTGTTCACTACACCTGAAAGATAGTTGCATGACTGGCTCCTTCACTTTCTTTAAGCCTCTACTCAATATTATCTTGTTAGAGAAGACTTCCCTGATCACCCTATTTTACAAAACATTTCTCTCCAACACACCATCATTTTTCACCTTTCCTGCCTTGTCTTGCTTTCTTCACTATATTTGCTGCCACCTGATTTTATTTTTATTATGCATGTATTATTCACTGTGTATCTACCCTCACTAAAATGTAAGCTCTATGTGGGCAGGGTCTTTGTTGTGTTCAATACAATAATCCATAATCATAGGACCTAGAATAAGACCTAATAGGTAGAAGGTGCTCAATAAACCTTAGTTGAAGACATGAGTGAGTTCAGTGCTGCAATTTGTTAGGTATTATTCTCATCCTTTTCTATGTATTATAATTTACCTTTCAAAGTATTCCATCAAGTAGGTACTAAAATCACTCTCATTTTATTGATGGGAAACTATGCACAAGGAGTTGAAGCACACTTTCCTTGTTACCACAGCTAATAGGTGGTAGAGCCAGGATTTGAACCCAGGCAGTCTGTCTGGAAAGCCATACTTTATGCCTTAAAAATTTAGTAATTTTCAACATATTTCCTGTTTATTTTGGAGAATTAAATTTTTTGCTGTATTTCTTTTTAGATGAATAAAGAAGAAGAAACTTTTAGGACTCTGACCAGGCCAGTAGATCAACTGGCACATGAAACCTACTAAAATGGATACACTGAGCACTCTGTCCCATAAAACACCAACTGACTGGCCAAACATCTGTTAATGTACCTTTACACACTGTGAATGCAGCTCTGAGAATTATGTTGACTTGTAACTCCTCACACAGAACCAGCAGAAGACCATAATCCTTGTGAGACCCAAAGAGAAATTTGTTCCAGCTTCCTTACTGCTCCTTAAACACACCACCCCTGTTCCCTCCTCAGGGCATTTGTGTTCTCTGTTCTCACTGCATGGAATGCTTTCCCTCCAAATATCTTCATGGCCTATTTTTCTCCTAAGATAGATCTTTTTTTTTTTTCTTTTCATAGTTGCTTCAATGAGATCTTGCCAGGACAACCCACTTAAAGTTGCAAACATACTTTCCTCTTCAACCTCCTCTTATCTACTCTTCCCTTATCTATTTGGACTTATCCAAAAAAAAATTTGATGTATCTCTTCCCTCTAGAATGCAACCAAGATGAAAGTAGGGATATTTGTTTGTTTTATTTACTGCTATTTCCCTAACTCCTAGAAAAATGCCAGGCATATAGTTGACACTTGGTAAATGAATAAATGAATTACCCAAAGAGAACTGGAAGTGGCAGAATTGGAATTTGAACCCTATGTCACTCCATATTTAATTGCTAAATTATACTGTGAACATTCAAGATCTTTACTGATTCCATCCTAATCTAAGATACAATCATCTCTTTCCTGTACTGAAGAAATAGTCTCCTAACTGAACTGTCTGCTTATGTTTTGCCTCCCTAGTCTAACCTCACTTAGTCTATTCTCCAAATAATTTTAAGTTATCTTTTCAAATGTAAATTAGATTACATCACTATGTGACCAAAAGAGTTACCAAGGTTTCCCATCACACTTAAAATCGCAAACCCTTCCAAGGCCTGAGCCATCTGACCCCTGCTTCCCTCCCTGACTGCACCTGCAACCCCTCACCTGGCTCTAACCAGTCTGTGGTTCCCATCGCCTGAAATCCCTTCTCATGGCCCTGGCCTAACTTAAGGCAGCCAGCCTCCTTAAACAATCACTATCGATTACACTGTTTTTACTTTCTACTTGAGCATGAGTAGCACATGAAATTATGTTTATTTCATGAACTGTTGATTAATTTTCTACCATGTTTTCGCATAGAACCTATAAGCCCTGCGAGAGAGCACTGTTCCCCTAGCTTCCCGCTAGTCAAACAACTGTTGTTGAATTATTAAGTGAATGAACGAAAGGCCAGCCCTGTTTCTTGTTTTCTTTAAATTATGGAAATACACAGGCACCCAAAAAACGAGCGATCCCGAAGAGCATCTCCGCCTTACCCATCTGCTAACCCGACCCCGGCCCCGCCTCCCGGCCCCGCCTCCCGGCCCCGCCTCACCTGGTTCCGTCCGCTTCCATCAGGGGGCATGCTTCGCAGGCCGGTCTTCTCGTTCGCCTCCCGTCCCGCCCCGCCTGCCCCGCCATTCACCTGATCCCCTCTCTGCTTCCACTAGGGGGCGCGCCTCAGCGGGTTGGGCCTCTGCCTCCGCCTCCGCCGCCGACCTCCTCAGCGCTGCCAGCACCGTCTCTGGGGGCAAATCGACCAACTCCTCCCACACGGCCTCTGTGTAGAAGTCCACCGTATGTGCATTGGAAATGGCCAGGGCGTCCCTCAGGAACCTCAGCAGACCCTGCAACTTGGCGTGAAGCATGGGCAGATCCTGGGTTACCGGGAGAGTGAAGAAGGCCGCCATGACGCTCACCCTCCGAAGCTGTAGGTGGCGCAAACATGGCTGGGAGGTGACGGCTCGGCCCAAAGTAGCGCAGGCTGGATAAGTAGAGCTCAGAACGGGACTCCAGATGGGCGATTGATTGCTTCGTCTGGGTGACGCATTTTGAAGGCGTCCATTGCCGTTGTGGCGCGATTGGCCTGCTGCAATGGCGCCGGTGAGGCAGGCTGCGAGGTGGCGAAGAGGGGGCTTGGAGACGCGTGGCGAAGGCGTTCCTGCGGACGGATTCAAGAATAAGAATGTGAAACACAGGACATGGCGGCCTAACCATCCCCAAGCCTTCGTGGGGAGCGTTCGTGAGGGTACGTAACTAGGCGACCCATTTACAAGTCCCTGGCGTGCGAAGTCCTAGGATACGCGACCCGCCGAAGGTCGGAAGAAGGATTTAGGAACCAGATTTCGTTCTTCCTGGGGTAGAGGAAGTCATTCCTAAGTCAGCTGAAGGTCTGGGCTTCTCAGACCTCTGGGTAGGAAGATGGGGCACTGTTGCTAGCGTTGTATCTCTAAACGTCTTCTTTGACTTAACTTTTTCCTCTATTTTTCCTGTGAAACCGTAAGCAGAGTGTCTGCGTTTCCCCTGTGCGTGTGTATTATGTATTTGTATTTGCGCATATGCTAAGGTAAAAGGATAGAGAGAAGGACGGGGCCAGAAATAAACTGCCCCGTACATAGCCTTGCTGATCGCAGATACCCCAGGAGACTCCCAGTCTTATCGTTCTTCCTCTCCTTCGTTTTAGTTTGTATTTGTCCGTTTGTCTTGCGGTTTGTAAGGCCCTCAGATTCCACTTGGGATATAAAAATTAAATAAATTCAGTCTTATGATCATTGGTAGTTCAGAAAGTCATGCACTATCTTCTCATTTTTGTATTTACGTATTTTGAAAAAAAGTTACAGTAGTTCATGCAAAGTAAAATAGAATTTTTTTAACGTCTAAGTATTAATTTGAGACCTAGATTAAGTGTTTTAGATGAACTAAATACTTTGTTTTGATTTGTAAGTGCAATTATAATTTCAAATTGTGCAACAGGCTGAACTGGCAAGATTTTCTCTGACATTCTTATTTGGATATTTGCACGACTGTTAGCTTGGTCTTTTTGCAAGGGCCAGGTTCCTATTAATCCATCAGCTTAAATTTGTTACCTGAAATAATCTTTTTAAAAAGAACAATATAAAGTAATCCTAGCATCTTAATGTGATGATGGTAAAAAAGTTTTCATTTGTAATTGTTTTATTTTTCACTCAACTTGTTTCTTTTCTCTGAAAATAATTTTGACTGATATTCCCCAATGTAGGACAAGGCTTTGCATTTCGAAGAAAATTGAAGATTCAGCAAAGTTACAAGAAATTGCTGTGGAAGGAAAAGAAGGCTCAAACGTCACAGGAATCCCAATTCACAGATCGATACCCAGATCATCTGAAACATCTCTATATAGCTGAAGAGGAAAGACTCAGGAAGCAACTAAGAAAAGTTGCCCAGCCTTTGCTTGAACAACAGTGTGGCATTGACAAGGCATTGTCTGAAGATCAGGATAGCTTTGACCGGCAACAGCCAAAAGAACAAAGTAGCAAAACAGTAAAGTATGTATTTTCTTCTTTTGAAATCCTTTCAATATGTGGTATTTTCTGAAAGATATTATATGACACTTTACATAGGAATTGGAATTCGTTTCTTATGTAACACTTTAGAAGTCACAGGGGTGGCTCTGTGACTTTTTCACTTGTTTAGCTTCAGTAAGTGAATTAGGCTAGTTTTGCTTTCTTGGAAAAGTAATGAGATAGAAATTAAGAGATGAGGGATTTGGATTTCTGCTCTTCAAGTACATGTAACTTGCTTGGACCATACTTAACTCCTGTTATTAAAATATTTTTTAAAAACAATTTTTGAGCAGAATTGTAAGCTCTAGAGCCAGATTTAACATGTTGGTGCACCAGTGTCCTTATCTCTAAAATGGTAATGATAATACTTTAATTAAAGTGTGTACTTTACAGCAGCTATGTTACACATCTCCAGAATGGAGTATTCCCATAAACTTATGTTCCTAAGGCGTTTCATGACATCGTACTCATGAGTGTTAGCTGCACTATTACTCTTACTAGTCTGGATTTTCTATACAGGACAGAAAGTGAGCCACAACTAAAAAACAAATACACTTCTGTAATATTTTGGATTTAATAAAAGCTAACTTATAAAACGGTTACAATTCTTATAGTAACTTATAAAACTATTTAAAGTTTAAAAATGTTAAAATCTAAACTTGCAAAAAGCCAGGTATTAACTTGAGACCATAATTGTTTACTTTTCTTATCTTTTAAAGTTGTGAGTTATTTGTGCTAAAAAAAATAACAGGAAATAGGACTCCAGGGAGAAAGTGTTACTGAGGATAAAGGCATATACATAAGATTTTAATTTTTTAAGTATGCTGTCCTTTATATTATTAAATAATGGGTATAAAGCTTGGAAAGGATGGCACTAGAAATGTAGATTGGAGTCAATTTCAGTGACAATTGAAGTGAGGAGGGTTAAATTATGAAACAGAAGGGTAAAAATGTTTTTAATGATAACTCTTCATTTTGAGGGAAAATGGGAAAAAGTTATTGAAAACGTTAAATAAACTTTTTGAAGCTGGAGAAAGGAAACTACACAGAGGAAAGCTGTATAAAGTGGGAATTAGTCAGCTATCAAATGTAGTGGTCCCCCATTATTGGCAAGGATATGTTCTGAGAGCCCCACTGGATGCCTGGAACCTTGGATAGTACCAAACTCAGTTGCTGTCAGTTGGATCATGTTTCTATTCATGTCCTTTAACCACAAATGTAATGCTGTTTTCATCTTACATCATGCACTGTGGTCATAACTTTTGCAGTTTTAGGTTTAACAGCAAAACTAGCATACATTTATTTTCTATTCTCGATTTCATAGATCTTAGCAACCACATCGTATGATTTTTTTCTTATTAAGTCAAGAACTTGTATCTTTTCACTAAGGAAAGACTTTATTACTTCTTTTTGTCATATCTGCATTGTCAGCATAACTACTCTTGTGCTTTGGTGCCATTATTAAGTAAAGTAAGGGATACTTGAACGTAAGCATTGTGACAGCCAATCTGATGGCTGCTAAGCGACTGATGGGAGGGTACGTATACAGCCTGGATGTGCTGGATAAGCAGATGATTCACATCCTAGGAGGGACATTGCAAGATTTCATCATGCTACTCAGAACGGCATGTGATATAAAACATAGGAATTGTTTCTTACTGGTATTTTAAAATATATTTTCAAACCTACATTGGCTGCAGGTAACTGAAATCATGGAAAGCAAAACCCTAGATAAGGGTGGACTACTGTACTAACAGTTTCAAGGAAAACAGGATTGAGAACAGGTCTTTGGGTTTGTGGACCAGGCAAGCACTGGTGACTTTGGAGATAAGATTTTCAAAAGATAACTCTGATTAAACTTTCAACTTTACATACATATGACACCTAAACCATGGTCATGAATCTCACTGCCCCAAAACTAAGAGAGTATGTAGACTGAGAAGCACCAAGGGGGAAAAAACAAAACAAAGAGGCTCTATCATGACAGACCAAGAAGGAAAGATTAGAAAAAAATTAAAGACAGAATGTCACCCACACTGAAGGAGTGGTATCTTCAGAAATAATGAATAGTCAGTTAAAAGAAACTGATTCCTGGTGCGATGGCTCACACTTGTAATACCAGCACTTTGGGAGGCTGAGGAGGGAGGATTGCTTGAGCCCAGGAGTTCGAGACCTGGCCTGGGCAACTTAGTGAGACCTCATCTCTACAAAAAAATCAAAAACTAAGTTGGGCATGTGGGCACGTGTCTGTAGTCCCAGCTACTTGGGAGGCAGAGGTGGTTAGATTACGTGAGCCCAGGAGGTGGCAGCTGCAGTGAGTTGTGGTGGTGCCACTACACTCCAGCCAGGAGGACAGAGTGAGATCCCAACTCAAGGGGCAATCCGAAAAAATTTGAACAGAAAAGTACACGTTTATCATCATGCTTGGCTAAAAGGTCATTGCTATCTTGGCATGGACAGAAGAGTTACGGAGTGGATGGGAAGTGACAATCATCATGTCTTCTCTAGAAATGACTATGAAAGCCTGGAAACAAGATAGTGAGATGGGGACATAGAGTCTGGTAATGGATAATTTATGTATTTGTTTACTGTAAGGAGAGTGCTACTAAAACCATGTTAATATTGTGGTTTTAAAGTATAATGAAAAGTTGAGAGCCAGGAAAGGAAGATTATTACTGAATCAGATAATCCAAGTTGTTGGATCATCATTGGCAAGAGGAATACCTTCAGAAAGGTGGGAAGTACTTCAAGATACAAAAAGTAAACAATTATGGTCTCAAGTACTTCAAGATACAAAGGTTCTGATGGGGACTAGGTTCAAGGTGTGATTCATGACTGAGTAGTTGGAATGAAATAGAGATGAACTGGTCAAAGAATTTTGAGATTATAATTTGTGTATACCTGTAACTTCAATAGCATCCTTCAAATTAATGCCTTTTTCAGTCAATGTAATTTCATGATTTTTCACTCATATACTGGTGTCCTTTTATTTTGTTTTATTTTTAAGACTTTAACATTTTAGATCTTGCAGCTTTTTATATTTTTCTCAGTTGAAATATTTCTCTTGAAAATCTCCATTTACCACCTCATAGTTATTCTACAATCTTAAAAGCCGCATCTGTTTTTAATATCTTTTGAACATTTTACTAATAAGACTAACATCCAGTTTCTTCCCTCTTTTCTCTTTCCTTCCAATTAATTTGCGTTAGTGAGATTTTACTGTACAAGGACTGTATTGGCTATAATTGCATCATCATTTTGCATAAATCATTTTTAATCCTTGTGGACTTATTTGTCTTAATTTATCTTATAAAGCTCCTTTCCAAAGAAAAGTAAAAAGAAAACATCAAATCAAAAAGCACGAGAAGAATATGAACAAGTACAAGCTAAACGTGCTGCTAAGAAACAAGTAAGTTCTGCTTTGAAAATATTGAGTCTAGCCTCCCAAATCTCTACTAAATGTATGTGCCTACCGTGTGTCTTGGTGTGGAGCACATGGCATTCTCTGTAATTATTTGTTGAGTGAATGAATGGTCTGAGTAAAGATAGAGAATAGTGTCATATTCAAATTCCTTGATTGTTACTATCTCAGGCAATGCTAGTAGGACAAGAAAAGGATACTAACATATTGCGTATAGGTCAATAATATGAGCTTATGGAGTGTTTCTCAGAATGTGATCCAACAACTTGCACTTGAACAAGTACCTCAAGAGATTGCTATGTATAATAAAATTTGGAAACCGCTGATCTGAGGAAAATATAGATGATTTTCATAATCTTACATTGACACAGGTAAAAGCCAGAGGGGAAATGATAGAATAACACAGTGAGACTCCAACTCAAAAAAAAAAAAAAATCTTTAATAAGAAGAGTTGGCCTGCCTATTTAAAAAACTCTACTATCTTAGCAAAATGCTATCATTCTGTTATTCAGAAAACCAGAATTAGACTTTTTACAAATAATTAGAACAAACTGTCCACAGCTTCAACAAAATTATCTTCTCCACTTTATCCTTTTAACTTTAAAAATGATACTGCGTCAATCAAAAATACCTCAGAGACGGCTTTACATAATTTCCCTTATATTTTTTATTTAGAATGTGTATAATTATGAAATCTGAGAGTTTAACAACTAAAATGGTTTGTGATTGTTCTTAAACTGGTAGCAGACCAAGATGAAGCAGAAACATTTCTCCATAGAAATACTGAACCATTGTTCCATAGCATCTTACGTTGTGCTTTTTTCTCTGTTGGCTGCCTATGGAAACAGTATATCAGATGAAGTGCAGTAGGGACAATTATGCTGGAAATTGTTAGTAGCCTTTTAAAATTTCCTTTATAGAGAGTTAAATATGTAACAATTTGATCATGAAAATTAAGTTTCTCAGAATTTGCAGATTTCAAATGTTAAGATAAAAGCCAAAATCATTACCCATGAGAGATCAGCATTGTTTAGAACATTTGTTAAATAAGGACACATAATCAGTGGTAAGGATATTAATTTTTTTTTACTTTGTTTAAAAAAACTTTATAAGGGTAAATTAGGTTCCATATACTTAAATTCACAAGTGTTTTAGATAGTTATGAGCTTATTAAAATATATAAAATACTATACCATGTGAGAATATACTTTTAAGTGATAAAGTGTAGCATTTTGGAAAATTGCAGAAACTTTGAATTCAAAAACCTAAATATGAAGCTCAGTTTTACCAGTTATTTGGGATCTTGCACAAGTTACTTTCAGTTTTACTGAACATGAGCTCTCAATCTGTAAGACGAACATAATAATTTACATAAAAAGTTTTAAAACAATAGAATGTGCTATGATTCCACTTGATGCATGTGAAAGTACTTGTTATAAGATACTGTATGGGGGACCCAAAAAAAACTGGAGTTAAGCTTTTGAAGGGAAGACACCTTGTAGTATACGCTTCCTCCTCTAGGTAGGTATTCTAGCATCGCATTGGTGTTTCAGCTAGCATTGTTGTGAGAGGCTGCATTTGGCTTTAGTGAAATTTTTTTTGAGAGTCTTTCAGTGCATTTGCTCATTTCATGATGGATGATTTACTAGCACACCTGCCCAAACCACGCTGAGTGTGCAGCAGTTTTTAACCAAAAACAGCATGAGCCTGTACCCCACCCTCCCTATTCACCTCATCTCGCCCTGAGTGATTTGTTTTCTCAGATGAAAAAAGTTCTCAAAGGAAAATGTTTTGCCTATGTAGAAGAGGTGAAACAAAAAACAGCAGAAGCACTAAAAGACATCAAAACTGACAAATTCAAAAACTGTTTTGAGCAGTGGAAAAAGCATCTCGATAGGTGTATTGCATCCAACAGTGAGTCCTTTGAAGATGACTGAAGTTTAAACATGTAAGAATAGATCAACATTTTAAAATAAATAAATTCCATTTTTTGCCCCCCGCCACATATAGTAATCTAAAATCGTCTTCTCTTTATTTTCCTAACATTGACTTTTTGAAGAGCTCTAATTAGCTGTTTTGTTCCCTTTTGTCTGATTGTTTTCTTTACAGCGTTGAAGAACTTGTTTCTCTATCTTCTATCTCTCCTGGAAATTGGAAGTTAAGTTTTAGAGTTTGATGAGTTACAAGCTAAGCATTCTGACCAGAGTGCTTAATAGCTGATGATCTACATTTCTTTCTTTCTTTCTTTCTTTTTTGAGTTGGAGTCTCACTCTGTCGCCCAGACTGGAGTGCAGTGGCACGTTCCTGGCCACTGCAGCCTCGACCTGCTGGATTAAGGTGACCCTTCTGCCTCAGCCTTCCAAGTAGCCGGAACTACAGGCGCATGCTACCACGCCCAGCTAATTTTTGATTTATTGTAGAGATGAAGTCTCACCAAGGTGCCCAGGTGGGTCTCGAACCTGTGGGCTCAGGCAATCCATGTACCTCGGCCCCCCAAAGTGCTGGGATTACAGACTGAGCCACTGAGCCCGGCTCTTTTTTTTTTTTAAAGCAGGATTTATTGAGAGGACAGAAAAGATCCCAGAGTGGGAGGGGACCCGAAGGGATTGCCCGATCTATATTTCATAGCACACCCCAATCTGAGTCAAATAACATCAGATCATTTCTTTATCAGTAATGATACATTTGATCACTCCGCTAAGGTGGTGACTCTCAGAAGTCTCCGTTGGAAAGGTATATATTTTCCTTTGTAAATTTTAAACAATCCTTTGTGTAACACGTTGGAATTTGCAAATCACTTTTTTCCTTAACCAATCCTTTTTTTTTCAACCAATGCTTTTTGTATCCATTGATAACCCTTGCTTAAACCCCGTATTCCATTGAGTTCAGAAAGTGGTGATTTCTCTAATTCTGTTATCCATGTACATTTATTAGCAAGTCTTCTTCTGTAGAGATGCTCCCCCAAAGTGTAGTGTGACGTAAGATGAAGTGATGGCACCCCATGGAAGCACAGACACATGCTTGACAGGCTGAGGCAGTTGTAAAAGAAAACAACAGAGTTTTTCAGAGAAGACAGAAATAGACTTAAGGGGAAGAAGTCATACTACACACAAACACATACATACACACAGAAAGGGAGCGAGGGAGGGAGGGGGAGAGAGAGAGGTGATAGGAGAGGGAAGAGACGGGGGGGGGTAGAGGCTGAGAGAGAGAGAGAGAGAGAGAGAGAGAGAGAGAGAGAGAGAGAGAGAGATTGAAGATACAGATAGACATTGAGGATACAGACAGAAATTTGCTACATGACTGTCCCCTGGAGAAGGCACGCGTAGAGGGACCGGTAGACCAGGATCGCCTCTTTCATGCCGCTGCCAACTTCCTTGTCTCCGACTCTTTTTTCTTTTTCTTTGTTTTTAGATGGGAAAGCAGCATTTATTGAGAGGACAGAAAAGCTCCCAGAGTGGGAGGGGACCCGAGGGCGTTGCCCCGACTCCTTTTTCATTCTATCATTTGTAACCTCACCTTCATGTTCTTTTTCTGAAGACGGAACACCTGTCATTCGCCTACTTCTCTCTTCCTTATGGAAATTCTTAGAGATGTTGGCAGATAGTAGAGAAGGCAGGGTTTGGAAAAAGACACGGATCAAGGCTCTAAGAGAGCCATGGGCAGGGTATCAGACTTTGTGTGTCAGGGCTCTGGCGGGATACATGGAACTCCCCAACAGGGCTGTGAGGGGAGATGAAGAAAGGTGTAGGCAGGATGAAAATGAGGCGCAAGGATATTGCAGTTCCTTCAGCGGTGACAAGTCAGCCCTTGGGAGCACCAGCATCCGGAGAGTGGAGTTTTGTGAAGAGGGCCCCAGGAGGGAACAATGGACTCGGAGGGAGGGAGGCACACAGTGGCCACTCTTAGTCTTTCTGGGGAGGAAGCCAATGAGGGAAGAGCCCTAGCCTCAGTCTCCCCACCCTCTGATCCTAAAATATAAGTTCTGTGAGGACAGAAATTGTGTTTGTCTCATCGACTCGTAAGCTTAGCAGAAACAGTGCCAGGTATGCAGGAGGTGCCCAGTACGTTTGGTTTAGTAAATGGATGAGTGAATGAATGAGTGAGTGAGATAGACTCAGAGGGCTCATTCTGAGTTTCTTAGTTGGTCACTTGAAAATCCCCCCATCTCCACTTTCTTGGCCTTGCTGCTACATATTAATGCCTTGAGATCTCATTATTTTATTTTTAGAAAAAAGGGTCCATGAGAACATTGTGCCGGGAGACGCTCACTGAGGGTTCTGAGACGAACACAGCACTTA
>CAUYQG010171148.1:0-14823 GCA_963574415.1 Tarsius wallacei | reverse complement strand
TATGTGTATTTTTCTTTATTTCTTTATGAATTTCCTTGTTCCCATCTGTGATCATTTTTCTTCTGACAGAAAAATTCCCTTGTATTTTCTTTTCTTAAAGTATGTAAGTTTTTGCCTAAAAATGTCTTTATTTTGTCTTCTTACAGAAAGGACATTTTCACTTGGTATAAAATTTCAGTATTTCTGTAATTTTCCTTAATTCTTTAAAAATGTTGTTTCATATATCCCACATTCCATAACTTCTGCTGAGATGGAGAAGTCTGTCTTTTATTTCTTCTTCTTTGAAATTCTTTGGAAGTTATATGATTCTTTTTTCTTTTGTGTGCATTTAAATACTTTTCATTTGGTTAACAGTTTTACTATCTTATCCCTGCATGTATGTGCTTTTAAAAAAATTATTCTTGGGGTTTTTCAAGTTTCTTGGCTCTGTAGGTTAGTGTGTTTATCAGTTTTAGAAGATTCTCAGCCATTATCTCATCAAATATGACTTCTACTTCATTCTGCACTTCCCTTCTGTCTGGGCTTCTGGCTGATTGGGGCTTGGCAACCTTGGTTACTCTACAATCCCTTCTGGGATGTTTTAAAAATATTTTATGCACACTATCTAATTCTTAGCCAGAGGATCAATTTGATACAAGCTAATCCTCCACAGCCAGAAGGAGACCATTCTCTTTTGAAGTGATACTCCTTATACTGCAGTAGTCCCAGTCATAGAATGAACATGTAAGATACTTATTTTTACTAAGACATAGTCATTTAGGCGAAATGTGAGTCAAATTTAAAGTAAGTAAAAAAATAATAGTGTCAAGTTTATTAAGTAACATTTAGAGCTTTTGCTGTCCTAATCACCAGTTGCCCTAAGTGACAGCACTAGGGTATGTGACCCTCACTAAACACCCATGGGTGCTGAAGGGGTTGCCAAATCACAACCTGGGTTCAGGGGGATGGAGCCACTGTCAGAACTCCCAAGTCAAAGCAGGGCAGAGTAATGAAAACAGGTTAAGGGAAAAGCAGAGTGGTACACTGGAAGATAACCAGAAGCACTCTGGGGCCCTTACCAGGTACTTCCTCATCCACAGATGATGCACAAGCCTCCCTCTATAAACCGAGCCTCGGGTTTCCTGTCTCCGAGCCTCAGATTTCCTGTCTCCAAGCTTCAGGTTTCTTAAAATGATGATAATCATGAAAAATTATCTTATAGGCTGCTAGTGATTGAAAATAATAAATATGCAAAGTGCTTAGAATAGTGTCTTATTCATAGTAATTGCTTAATAAGTCAGAGTTATGATAATGGTGATAATGATGATGATTGTGCCAAAGATATCGATGCTTGTGATGATGATCATGAAGTGAACATGATTATCATTATTATCAGGAGGGAGACAGAGGATATCAGAGTGCACAGGCCTGATGCGTCATACTGGAAGATATGGAGGACTTTCTGGAGGTGTGTGTGCACAACTGCTTTTAAAATATTTATTCTACCTTAAAGCAGATATTCTGCTGAGCCTCTACCTGATTGCAAGGGCTGAGTCCTGTACTGGGTAACTAGCACTCTGAACAGAGTCTACCATGGTTCTGCTTCATTGTCTCTCATGACAATAGTGTCAGGGAAGAAAAACACTGTCACCCATTGTCATTGAGCTTGAAGAAGGGCTCCATACTCGTTTATACAGCTCAGAATTTCAGGATAATTAACAAGTTAGGTCTCCAAGGAGAAACAGCACATACTTCAGAAGGGTCACGTTCCTCACTGTGGCTCTTACTGGAAAATATTGATAACAAAAAGCAATTTTCCTAAGGCTCATTCACATAGGACTAGATGGATTTTTTTTTTTTTTTGGCTTCAAATACACTGCATTTTTAACAGGGGATAATTTAAAAAAAAATCCAACTGCCACTTCAGCCAAATGGGTAAGACACCTAGATAGCAACAGATAAAATCAGGACACTGCCATTTGTATTCATGAACACTTTTCCTGTACTCATTTTGCTTAAGATATTTTTGATTGCAGAGAAGTAAAACATACATAAAATACCAGCCTTTTTGACATGTGATAGGCAACTTTGTTGATACAAATGGATTTGATGATTGCTTTTCAAGCTATGGATAAAGAAGGAATTAATGATGACAAGGAAGAAGTGGGACCCATACAGAAAGGTTGAGGAAACAAATCAAATTTAAAAAAGAGAAACCACAAACTTGACCAGAGTGTACTTTTGTGCTCCTTTTTATGTAGAAGAAAAAGCATACAATATACGTATATGTAACATGCATATTATATATAGAATAAATATTATATGTGCAAACATATATAACTAAAGTGAAGAAAAATATGTTTTAAATTGAAGGATGAATAAGTTTTTCCCTGACCCGACTGAGGTTAAGATTCTGGCAAATATGGGCTCTCATTCATGAGTAAACTTGTCACATTGAAGACTGAAGAAACAGTGTTGGAAGTCCAAAGGGTTTTCTTCTGAGGCGGAACAGAGTGATTGATATAAGCTAGGGGCCCCATGTAAGTGAGGATCCTGCTTCCTAAAGTGAGATGTGCAATAAATGTCCACTTAAGACAATTGGATCAGCTTCAGAATCCCTTCTAAACCGCCCCTGTCTTGGGGAATCTCACTCTCCCCTTCACATAACTCCCATAGTTCTCTCCACAACAGCACCTGCCACTGTCCCTTTTTTACTCCTACCTTAATCTTCCCAGTAACTTCCAGTTTTTGAAAACAAAGGCAGATGACAAGAGAAAACTTCCTAAAGGAAAAAAAAAATGCAACTGACTGGCTTTCTTCTTGGAATCCCTTCATCGCTTCTCCGTTTGCTCCACTGCAATAGGAAGGGTTTGAACTCTATTTCTCTGAAGTCTACCCTCGCTTGGTGCTCTGGAGGCCTGGGGTCCTGTGTTTTCTCTGGTTTTTCCTATTAACACAGGGTCTTAAAATCATCCTGACCTTCTTAAACTAGCACATATTTTCTTAGTCCTATTGTTCTAGGTTCTAGGATAGAATCACAAGTAAGTTTAAACTCGCAATTAAATTAGGGTGAGAAGACATGCACATAGGAGAAGTTACCTTTAAAAACTCCATGTAAGGCAGGCAGGAAGGAATCCCTGAGTTTGTGAAGCAATGACTGTGCCACCTTTCTTAGAGAAATCATGTTTAACAGAAAAAGCAAGATACAGACCCACCCCCACCCCCTTTTCTTTCCCTCACCCATACTCTGAATCAGTGCTAACCTTTCTTAGGAAAGAATCTTCCCAGAAGTGAAGCAGATACTGTTCCCTGCACTCTGCACTTTTCAGATGAGAAAGCTGTGTCAGAGAAGTTGAGTAATTCTTCCAAAGTCACAGTGTCTCTAATAAGTGGCAGAGAGGGACAAGTAAGAGATAAGGGCAGTCACTTGATAGAATCTCATTTTCCTTGAATCTTTGTGCCAAGAGATTCTGGGATCATACTTCCAGCAAATACTTGTGGGCTGGACTGATTTTGGCCCGCGTGAGTTGTCCCTGGAGCCCTCTTGTTGAATTGCTTTATATTGCAGCCAATACTCTTAGAGTTTCCCCTCCGTAAACGCAAGTAACAATATCTGAGTTCATGCCTCCCAGGAATAGTAAGATAAATGAGATAATAAAGGTGAAAACTAGAAGAGCTCCTCTTAATGATGGTGTTAAGAACCCCACGGGGTACCACGGTGTTATTAACAAAATGCAGGGGCTGCAGAGTTACATTTGGTCAAATTCTGATACTCCCAATTTTTTAGAAAGGAAATGTGAACACAAAATCAGTTTCTCCTAACAATGATACCCAATTCTCTGCAAACCCAATTAATATAAAAGGTATACCAATCATAGATCTATATCTATATCTCCCTTTGACAAAACTAGTCTAGATTTTACTTTAAAAAAGACTTCGATATATTTCACGCTCTGGGGCATTTCAGTGAAATGAGATTTGTAAAACAACGATTTACTCAAAGCCTTTCAAGAACACAGCTGTGGCATAAAGTAAGATACAACTGAAGTTTTTGACAACCATTTGAGATTTTGACAGTTAGACCCTCCCAGGGTAAGATTCTACCAGTTGCATCACTTGCAAATGTTAGAGGCTGTTGCCCTGGAACAATAACTAAGGATAATAGTTGAGTGTGGACAAAATAAGAAGGGATCACATTTGTGAGCCACTGCATAGCAAAGGGGCAGTGCTAGTCAAGAGAAGTGGGGACATAATCTTGAGTTAGAAATACTGTCCACTTCTCTAATGTGAGTCCACAAAATTGTCAGCTCTTTGGATACCCACAAAGATTCTGCTTTGATGACAGAACTTTTAGGGCCATGAAAAGGCTAAACTAGCCTTTACATTTCAATTTTTGCCTTTTCCCACATGGCTTATCATTAAAACTCTTCCCAGCTTGTTGCCTGGAGAACACATTTTTCTGATATTGCATTCCTTCAACCATGCTTACCTCTGCCCACCAAGTTTCTTCAGTAGTTCTGCTTAAAACTCCTGAATAATTCCTTTTGAGGGTGCTATAATAGCTTAAATATGTCAAGGTCTAAGGTTTTTTCACTAGTAAATATTGAACATCTTCAAGTTTAGATTGTACATTAATCCTATAACTGAATTGAATCCTTTTTTGTTTATTCATTTCCAGGGTTCCTCTCATGTCTTCTCTAATGCCTTCTGTGTAACATCCAAGAACAGAAGGGACCCAGTGAGGCCTCCTGAACCCCCTCTTGTCTAATTTGTGTAGATCATCATAAGAGATGGAAAATTGTCATCTCAAATTTAAGTTCTCAAGAGATAATCTCAAAACATCCTTTGGTCTACAAATCCATGTATTCCCACAACATTTGAGCAGCCTTCCAGAATCTAGAGTGAACCAACAGTAATTGAGAGCATCATATTGTCTAACTTTGGTAGGAATCTAACTGACACTGAAACAGGAGTACAGTAATAGAGTACAGGACTTGGAGTTAAAAGCCCCTATTCCTTGCCACCCCACCCCACAGCCTTGGATAGGTTGCTCAGCCTCTCAAGGCTTCAGCGTTTCTCATCTGTAAAATACCAAGGATTTCTACCCCCATCATTGTTATGGGATTTTAGCAAGAAACACAGTGCCTCTCAGGGTGTCTGTCCAATAGCAACACTTGATTCAGTCATTCAGTGACTTTCACAGTCACTTTGAACCCGAAGATCTGAAAAAAGTAAAATAAAAGTAAAGAGATTGAGAAGTAAAGAAAGTAAAAGTAAAGTAAAGAAAATGATAAGTATGAGCCACTGAATCCTGATCACAAATATTCTAAGAAACATAACTCCTTAGCCATATGTTCCATTTCAAATCCAGTAGGAAAAGAGCCATATAACTGAACAAAAAAGTGAATTTATATAATTTATTGCATCATAATGCATGTGTAGATATATCTCACCACTATATATTTATATTTTTAGAGAGAAAGACCTTTTTATAAGCATTTTTATGTCAAGTGAGGCCATTGCTCATTTGTATAGAGCACATCCTGCTTTGTTGCAGAGTGCAGAGGAATGACTTGCTTTTTACGCCCTAAAATTGAGTCTACCAGGGATGAAACACAGGCTCGTGGTAGCGAAGGCTTCTGTCCAGCTGAGCAGTAAATCCTGGCTGCCCCTGATGATCACAGGGACTGACTACTGGTAATAATTTTGATGTCATTATCCTCTTCTGGAAATGCAAGAATGGTTCTGGCCTTTAAAAACAGATTTAAGAGGATGCATTTATCTTGACATTATCAGCCTTTTAAAGATCATGCAGTAGGGCCTGTTGACCTTTCTGTCTTAATGATGAGTTGCAAAACAGTGGGATAACATTAATGGAAGAAAGTGAGGAGGAATGTGTACTCAGGAGCAGCCCCTGTGGAGGGGAGGAGGTGGGAAAGGGATGCTCAGGACAATAAAGTAAATTTGCCTTAGTCCTATGGGAACTGAGGAATTCAATGCAAAGACAATGCAAACTGCATTCCATTTCCATCTCTGCTCCAAAAAACTGCAGTTTTGTGTACTGCAACCAGCTTGACTTGATTAAGGAATACCTAGAAATCTGGTAAAGCAGTATTTTTGAGTCTATGTGTATGATTCCAAAGCAGTTGAGTACACGAATCTGAGCAAAATAAGTGAAGAAGATCTGCCCTCAGTCAGCTGGGGTGGTGGGTGGGGACTAAAGAGAACAAAAACAAAGAAAAGGCAAATGTGTCAATCTGTCTGCTAGAACTGGTTTACACTTTTTCTCTCCTCTCCTTTGACAACAACTCCAGGCTATTCAGCCTTTGGATTCTAGGACTTATACCAGCAACTTCCCGCCCCCATCCCAGTCCTATGTTCTCAGGCCTTTGGTCTTGAACTGAGAGTTACATCGTCAGCTTCTCTGGTTCTAAGGCTTTTGTACTTGGACTGAGCTATGCTGCCAGCATCTCAAGGTCTTCAGCTTGCAGACAGCTTGTTGCAGGACTTCTCAGCCTCCCTAATCTCATGAGCCAATGTCCCCAGTAAATCCCCTCTCATATCTCTATATCTATTTATATCTGTCTCTATCTTTATCATGTCTATCTCTATCTCTAATCTTCTATTGATTCTGTCTCTCTGGAGAATCCTGACTACTACAGGTACATCAAGGCATTAGTCAAGAGAAATAATAAAATATTTGTCTTATGAAGCGTTTGCCAATTACTTCAACTAGGCAAGTAAAACACAAACACATTTACTCAACGTACCCAATATTGTAAGTTTCTACAGTTTTAGGATGCATGTGATGTGCACCAATGTATCACTATATACTAGAAATGGCATGGGATTTTGTCACTAATCAAAGGAAGAATTTTTACAATGTTCCACTGTTCTTGAGTAGAGTTTCCCAAAATATTAAAAAACAAACAAACTCAAGGGTTTTTAACATTTTAAGAATTAAAGACAATAATAATTAGAAATTTTTTCACACAATTTCTTGGTCATATCATGTGCTCAGTAAGTGATAGTATCTTCTCTCCAACCTCCCATTCCCCCAACCTTCCCTTGTGTACTAACCTTCTCAATTTACAAGTCAAATGGTTGAAAAAAATTGATAAAGTTTATAAAAAGTTAGAAATTTAGGATGTCTCCTTTATAATTTTTGAGATATATTTACCATGACCACATTTTCAGGGCAACACAAGGAATTTGAAATTTGGAGCACTCAGAAACACATAGGAGCTGCCACGGGCACACTAAACATCTCTAATTTCATCACACAAATAAAAGTGAATTAAATTAAAAGCACTAACTAGCCTTCTGAACCCAACAGGGAGGTTATGACAATGCACAAACTGAAAAGCCTAATTCTATTCTTACCCTCTACCATTTAGCCCAATGAATATTCTAAATCCCAGACATGGTTAAAAAATATAGGTCTGTATGTAATTCTCTATTAAGTTTAATATAGTGAGATGAACCACCTAACAGGAACAGGAGAACTAGTATTTCCATGGCAACCAAAGGCTATCAATATTACTTTATTATTATTATTATTATTTTCATTTTGCAGGGAACTTCCTTGAAGAGCAATTCCTTTTATGCATGGGTCTACTTGATAGCTTTCTGAATAGTTGTAATTCATCAGGTTTTGTACCTTTTTTGCATGCTGGAAACACACTGACTTGTTTTAATTATCTCATGAAACTCAAACCTTAAATGAAAGTTGAAGCAAAAGCAGAAAGAAGCCTCCCCCACCTCCCTTTAGTTACTGTCTTCATGGTACCTTCCTTTTGGCAGAGTGCTCATAAGAAAACAGGATATGTCACTGCAGAGAAAGGCTTCTTTACACTTTTCTTTGGCAAGGAGATGATGGGTTTGGGTCAAGTCAGGTACCATCAAAAAAGAATAAGACATGACTAAAAATCTTCCTTCTGGATGACAAAGGAATAGCAATTGAGCAACCACTGGAAGTCAGGCACTTTGAGGAGATCAGTGGTTTAGGAAATCTCAGATTCACAAGGGGGGAAAACGGGCCATCAAGGAATGTTAATAAACTCCAATAAAGGTTATAACAGAGGTAGCATCAAGGTCAACATTGACTCATTATCCAAACAAAGTCACTTTTGAGAATAAATGGGGCAATGTCAATAATTATGTAAAATCAACTGATATAAACATTATCCCAGTTAGGATCAACGTGGCTTTTACACAAAGGAGAAAGCAGCAACAATGCACTTGGAGGAAGGTGGGTTACCGGGGATTTCAGAGGAATTTTTGAGTTGGGTCATGAGGAAAAATAGAGGTTGTTCAATGGAGAAACAGAAGAACATTCCTGCAAAATGAAGCGGTAAGCACAAGGATGCAAAGGAGTCAGATTGCATCATGTGGCTCATACCAATTGAAACCCAGAGAAAACAATTAGAAGACTACGTTTCAGCCTCATCACACTGAAAAATTTCAAAAGCTTAATAATACCAAGTGTTGATAAAAATATGGATTAAATACCCCATGTATTTGCACAAGTAATTTGAAGAGCTCTGTAGAATTGATTGAAGATGTGTATACCCTATAATCTAGAAATAAAATTCCTGAGATAAGCCCACATGTGTATCCAGGAATAAACAGAAGAATGTTTACTGCATATTGTTTATCATAGTGAAAAATTAGAAATAACTTAAGCGCTCATGAACAGCAAAATGGAAAAATAAATTGCAGTAAATCCATTTAATGGACTACTATTCAGCAGTTAAATGAACTAAAACCCAATGCATCTATCAAGATAAATAAATCTTACAAACATACAAGTGAAGAAAAAAAGAAAATAACAAGCTGTAGAAGGATATTTACTATAAGATACCGTGCCAATAAAGACTAACACCATGGAAATAATACCATACATTGTTTAATGAATATTTATATACAAATATAGTAAAATTATACAGTAAGAATCTTCCATGACTACTGTATCTAATGCTACAATGAAGATGGGAGTGAAGATATCTCTACTAGATCAAATACCAACAATGGAATATTATTCAGCTTTAAAAAAAGAAGCAAGTCCTGTCATTTGCAACAACATGGATGAACCTGGAGGATACTATGCTAAGTGAAATAAGCCAGACACAGATAGACAAATACAGTATGATTTCATTTATATGCAAAATCTAAAGTAGTCAGACTCATAGAAATAGAGAGTGGAATAGTCGTTGCCAAGGGCGGGGGAAGGGAAAAATAGGGAGGTATTAGTCAAAGGGTACAAAGTCTCAGATATGAAAAACGAATAAGTACTAGAGATCTATCATACAGCATAGTGCTCATAGTTAACAATACTGTGTTTTATATTTAAATAATTGCTAAGAAGCTATAGTTCTGATCACATATACAATTGAATGATGATAAACATAGTAATAAACAAAGAGAGCAGAAATAAACTTTTGGAGGTGATGGATAGGTTTATGGCATAGATTGTGATGATGGTTTCATGGGTATGTCCTTATTTCTAAACTCATCAAATTGTATCCATTAATATGTACAGCCTTTTCTATGTCAATTATACTACAATAAAGTTTTTTTTTTAAATAAAAAGCTTGCATGAGAATGCAAATACAATATTTTGGATAGTAGTTTGTTTCACTACACATATATAACTATTCTCCAGCTTTTCCCAGCAATCCTCGTACCAGCCTTGCAGGCCCTCACTACCTTACTGCAGTCCTCACTATAAAGTTTCACCTCCTAGGCTATTCTAATACCTGCCAGGCCACAGGCTCCTGGATATCCTAAGCACCCACACCCTCTTATTAGTCTTGGAAAGCATAAAGCTGTTGCCACTTGGTCATCCAAATACCAACTTTCTTAGAAGTATGAGCACCAGCTAGTCATGCCCTCCTCTTAGAACTTTGAGGTGCAACTCACCAGAACCCATGTCCCAACTCCCAGATTCTTCCTTGTAACCTCTTCTCTTCTACTTACTGAGCCCTAAGGGTGGCAACTACTTTCTTGTTTTATTCATGTCAAGTTGCCTTGGCACCCCTTTTTTTGTTCCTTCAGCTTTAAATATTTGTGTACTCCAATTCCCTGTATTAAAGTCCTTTTGTTGGAGATGCCTGGCATGTTTTCTCTTTTCTTCACTAGACCCTGCTTGATTTAGTAAACTTACTTCAACCTCATTTCTCATTAATAACAAAAAAATTTTTTTGAGTCAGGGTCTCAATCTGTTGCCTAGGCTGGAGTCCTCAGCAGCCTTGACCTCCTAGGTTCAGGAGAACTTTCTGCCTCAGCATCCTGAGTAGTGGGACTATAGGTGCATGCCACCACACCAAGATAATTTTTTAATTTTTTGCAGAGTTGAGTCTCGCTATGTTGCTCAGACTGGTCTTGAACTCCTGGGCCCAAGCAGTTCGACTGCCTTGGCCTCCCAAGTGCTGGGATTATAGGCATTAGCCACTGCACCCAGTTCAAAATCTTATTTATTCTAAAATTATGTATGAAGTTCCAACTATATCCTGGGTGTTGTGCTAGGTTCTGGATATAAAAAGATAAATGTGGTACAATCCTTGCCTTCTAGGGGTTTGCAGTCCAGTGGAAGAAATGAGATAATAGATAATACAGTATATATCCTGGGAGCAAAGGAAATATTGGGACCACAAATAATTACTAGCTTCTTGAAGGAGGGATACCTGGATGCTTTGAAGAATAAATAGTAGTCAACCAGTCAAAATGAACAGGTGAGAGGAGGAAATTCCAGGCAGGGGGAACAGATTGTGAAAGCATGAGAGAAGCAACATAGCGTCATGCTTAACAGTGGGAATCCTGGCTCTGCCACTGACTAGCTGCAAGCCTGGATGAATTATTTAAACTTAAGACCTCAGTGGGCTTCTTCCAAAAATAAGGACACTACAAGAACCTACCATGTGTGGATTGCATAAAATAATGCTAAGTTCTGTATTGTTGCTGGAGTAAGGGAGAATAATTAAGATGAGTGATGTCATAATCCAGAAAGTCGGAGCAGATTTTGAAGAAAATATGATGAAGTAAATTTTGGAAATAAGTGGAATGTCTACATGGACATGTCTACATCATGAAATAAAGGTCTTAGCTGTGCAAATTTGGGATCCTTTGGTTGGCAGTTGAATGTATGAAGTGAAATAAATTACCCAGTGATATTATCTAGAGAGAAGAGGGCTCGCCCAGTGCTTAAAGAGTCAGCATTAAGGCGTGGAAAAGAAGGCTCATGAGATATCATCCCTGTAGCTAAGAGAAGAATTTCAAGGAGAAAATGTGGTTAACAATAAAGAATACTCCACAGATTGAGAAATACAAGGATTGGTGAATAATATCTGGATTTAAAAGCAGGAGATGCAATTTAAATCTCTGCTTTATACTAGGTGGAATACATCATGCACATTTCATAAAGAAATATAGATTTGCATTTAAGAAGGTAAAGGAGATAGACAAAGCTTGGGTCAAAGAGCAATACAAACAAAAAAACTCTTCTCCTGAAAACCTCAAGAAGAATAAAGATTTGAATGCTTTATTCCCATCTTCTGCCAAGAACCTACATGGCCATATGTGATCTACTCCAGATAACATTAGTCCAGCCAGGCCTCCCCAGATAGCCTTTCATGAAGATGGCGTTAGCCACATGGAGTCTATATTTTTCCCATACACACCATGCCTTTGATCACTTTGTTCCCTCAGTTGTAGAATTCCCTTATCCTTTCCTAAGATGAGGACCCATTCTGCTCATAAATTAAAGCTTGATTCCTGTGTCACATCAGACCCTCTTACCTCCTCTACCCACCACTGTCTTTTGTTCCCGTTCTTCATACATAGCATTTCTTCATAACCTATACTTCATTTGGTTATTTACCTCTTCAGTTCCACCAGGTGAAAAGTCACATTATCTCAGTGGGTCTGTATTCCATTCAACAATACTATCGTATCATGTACTTGGTATATAGAAGGCACTCAATCAATAGTTGTTGAAAGAATGGAGGAAACAGTTATCATGCTTAAAATGCAGTTCAAAGTAACTTAGGATAAGTATTTAAAAAATTCATTAAGAAGTAATATACATGACCTGGAGAATTAAGTTAGATAAAAAGAACTGAAATCTAGGGGGAGGAAGCAGGACTGGAGAAGGTTTATCAAGGGGAGGAAAGTAACCAGGTACCTATTAGGCACACTTACCGTCAGTTAATTCTATCATCACATGAACTATGAAGTAGTGTTATTATTCTTATTTCATGAGTGAGAGCATAGAAGCTTGGAGAGGCTACTATGCTGTTGCCTAAATCACACAGCTCCTAAGGATCAGTGCTGAAATGAACCTGATTCCACAATAGCACAGTGTTTCCTGACACTATGTTGCTTTCATGAATTAGCATGCACAAGACTAGACTGAATTAAACATTAAAACAAGATGTGAACAGAGACTCGGCATCCATTAATTGATCTGGTGAAGGGCATCTGTACTGCTGATGCAAGAACAGGTATGTATATAATTAAAAGGATGAATCAAAATTAATTACTGTGAGGACAGAATTGTGTAGTGAAAACGACCCGTGAACATGCTTTAATAATCTAGATTTTGATCATGACTGCTACTTATAGTTGAGTTACCTTGTTCAAGTTGCTCACCTACTTTGAGTCATGAGGTCCCTTGATAAAAGAGAGAAATCAGATCTGCTCTGACTTCTTTCCTCACACAATTGTGATAAGATGCAAATAAGACAGTGCATTAACTGGAAGTAGCGGTGTGTTTCTGTAGTCTCAGTTACTATGGAGGCTGAAGCAGGAGGATTACCTGAGCCCAGGAGGTCGAGGCTGCAGTGAACCCGGATTGTGCTACTGTGCCCTGACAAAACAACAACAACAACCACAACAAAAAGACAATACATTTTGCAAGCATTTTGGAAAACTAAAGCAAGCTCTGTGTGCCTAAGAGACAATGAATTGTAGGTCCCTAACTTCTCCCCACGCTACACTCTTTAAAACAGTTCTGTCACAAAATTATTGCTTATCCCCTTCCTTTTAATCATAATAATATGACTGCAGTTAAGACTTGATGATTTTCCAAGTCCCTTTTAGAATTAATTTAATAGATATAGTCTCTTTTAAGGACCATCTCAAATAGTGTAGTAGCAATTTTGACTGGGGGCTCAGATAGTGTGTTCTGTCACAAACCAATTATGTGGCCACATGGAAATAATTGAATTTTTCTTGGCCTCACTTTCATTACCTATAAAATGAGGGATTAAAATTAAACTATTTCTAAATTTTTTCCCAACTCATGCGTTTTATGAATATTTATTCTTCAGAAAGTCTTGTGATAAGAGAAACATGGTCTAATTATCCCCTTTCTTTCTAACTTGGTTCTTAAGAATCTGGAAATGTCTTTGTTTTCTTGTTCCCAAGATGATTCTGGGAAATAAAATACATATTAGAAGAATTACTCTGTCTATAAATATTCTTATTATAGCACTGAAATCCAGGATGAGTAACTTTTGCCTCTAAATATTAGATTGAGTTCACATTTTCAATGTTGATAGGGATTTTAAAAAATGCTTTCATTCTACACAGCACCTTTTGTCAGCTGGCAGCTGACAGAACATTTCAGGGAGAAGTGATCATCTTAAACAGCAGGCATTGGCTTTAATTCAGGGAATGAAAGTTACATCGAGTTCTTTAAAAAGTGATCTGAAGCCAGCACGAATCTCTACCCAAAGCCCAGGCATATGAATGATCCAGTGTTTCCTGTGATCATCTCTGCTACCCATATATCAAAGGGTAGGAAATAAAAGTGTTTTAAATTACCTGTAGTTCCAGATGGACCTAGAAATTAAATCTCTATATATTCTAAAAAAGTTAATACCACTTTAAGCTGTATTAATAGAAGTTTAGTTTCCTTGTCATGGGAGGTGATTGACCTATTCACTCTATATCTAAATTAGAATATTCATTTCTTGAAATCACATGCTAAGGGTAAAAGTAACACAGAGTTTGTCTAGAATAATGGTAGTATGGTGAAAGAATCTGAAAGTCATATTCTCTATAAGAAGACAGAGAATTGCAATTCAGATAAAAAAAAAGACTTACGGAAGATCTTACAATAATCATTACTTATGTAACATAGTATATACTATGTTATTTAGGAGGACAGAGCAGATAAATAGGAGGAAGAGATATTTGGTTGAATGGTACAGAGAAGATTCCAAATGATCAAGCACCCATGCCTTAGAATAGTTCCTCCCAGAAGATGACACTGACTGGATGTGTGCAAGGAAAGGGCTGATGGCCACCTGATAGAGATGATATGGCTGGAAAAAGACAAGGGTTTTTGATAGGCTTAAGATTCCCTTTTTTGAACGAAATCATGAATTTCGCAGCAACCTGGATGGAACTAGAGTCCATAATACTGAGTGGCCTCTCACAGAAACAAAAAATTGAGTATCACATGTTCTCACTCATATAGTAGACCTTGATCATCCAACGTATTACCACAAGAAAAGGGCTGACAGTGGTGGGAAACGATGGGGGGGAAGGATAGGAGAAGGGATTAATGGCAGTAAATACCTGTCTGGGGATGGGGGGACACTTCTTATCAGCAAGGGTGCCTGAACGAGACATATTTGTGTACCTAACCCTTAACAGTACCCCTCAATATCACAATAAAAAATATTGTCTATATAAAAAATAAAAAATAAAGTGGAAGAGACTGTGGATATTTGCCCAGGGAAGGTGAAAATTCAACTGGTGTAGGATAAGGAGGAAGGAATCAACAGAGCTATAATCAAAAATTTAAGAAGCTACTTATGCAAAAGAAATTAAACATTT